>CAUYLG010053603.1:0-81538 GCA_963573385.1 Cacajao melanocephalus | reverse complement strand
GGTTTGGTGGTTGGGTTTGAAGTAACCCTTTGGGACCGGTGCTGCCCTTTTTTATTTTTTTTTCATTTTTTTTTTTTTTTTTTTTTTTTTGAGACAGGGTCTTGCTCTGTGGCCCTGGCTGGACCACAGTGGTGTGATCTTGATTCACTGCAGCCTCAGGCCCCAGACTCAAGCGATCCTCCTGCCTCAGCCTCCCACATGGCTGGGGCTGCAGGCATGCACCTGGCTAATTTTTTTTTATTTTTTGTAGATTGGGTCTCACTGTGTTCCCAGGATGGTCTCGAATTCTTAGGCTCAAGCAATCCTTCCATCTCAGCCTCCCAAAGTGCCAGAATTACAGGTGTGAGCCACCACACCCAACCAGGAGCCCACCCTTTCTCAGGCCTTGGAGGAGGTGGGAGGGGGGCTGGAAAGGTGGTGTAAGTTGGTGAAGGCTCCAATCAGATATTTATCAGCAAATCCATCTCCCCACATCTGCAGGGCCCTAGTGCTGCACCGTCCACACTTTCCCTTCACTCTCTTGCTCCTCTTTTTCTGATTTTGCCTCTGGCCATCCTGGGTGTTAGATGCTCTCCAGCCCTTCTGGGTGCCCCCCCGCCCTTCCCTCTCCTCCTCCCTCGTGGATCCACCCCTTCCCACTGGACTCGGTCACCAACACGTTTGCTAACAGCAGATGATGGGGCCTTGCCAGCTACCTCGGAGCAGTGAGCCGGCATCCTCCCTCGAGTGTGTGCGTGCACCCGTGCGCACTTCCTTCCCATGGCCGAGGAGCTCAAATGCCACCCCAGTTTCTGAGTCTGCAGAGAGAGGGAAGGGACCAGCTGGCTTTGCGGAGGGGTGGGGGTAGGAGGAGGACCGCATTTCTGCTTGTTAGGTTCTCGCTCAGCAAGTGTGTCACAGGGTGGTAAGCACCAAGACGGCCCCCGCTGCAGAGCCCAGGGATGGTGGGCATCAGGGAGCAGGGCACAGCTGGGCTGCCCAGACTCCACCCTTCCAGCTGGGCACACCTGCTCCAGATTGCTGGGCCCCTGTGCAGAGGGTTTGGGGCCGATAAACAGGAGGTGTGACCAGGCCTGAAGCAGAACACCCAGCCTGGGGCCATCGCTTGGGGCCATCTCCCTGCTGCTGCCAGGCCCCGTGCTGCCCCCAGTGCTGTAACAAGGCTTTGACATCCAGGCGGGTGTTTTCTGAAGCTTTCCTTCCCCACTGGACTGTAAGCCCCACTAGCAAGGAGCAGGGGCTGTCAGGGTTATTGTCCACACAGCCCCTGCCCTGGCATGGGCCTGGCACTCAGGCATGGACCTGAGACAGAGGCTAGAACCCTCCAGGCCCCACTGACAAACCTCACGGTACCCAAGCAAGAGTTGTTGGGTGGGCTGGGCGCGGTGGCTCACGCCTGTAATCCCAGCACTTTGGGAGGCCGAGGTGGGTGGATCATCTGAGGTCAAGAGTTCGAGACCAGCCTGGCCAATATGGTGAAACCTGGTCTCTACTAAAAATACAAAAATTAGCTGGGTATGGTGGCGAATGCCTGTAGTCTCAGCTACTCAGGAGGCTGAGGCAGAATTGTTTGAACTCAGGAGGCAGAGGTTGCAATGAGCCGAGATCACGCCACTGCACTCCAGCCTGGGCGACGGAGCAAGACTCTGTCTCTAAAAAAAAAAAAAAAAAAAAAGGTGTTGGGTGGATTCGTAGGAATGAATGAAGGACGCAGAGGACAGACTGGGGGTTGGAGAGGCAGGACAGAGGGTGGACATGCAAGGTCTACCCGTGCAGGGAGCATGGGCACAAGGAGTTCCTCCTCAGCCAAGGGAGGCACTGCCCAGAGCCCAAGAGGACAGGAGCCAGGCAGAGGGGGTGTGTGGATGTGGAGGGAGGCGGGAGAAAGACCGCCCTGCACGGGCAGCCCCCAGCTTCTGCCTGCATCTAGCAGGTGCTCACTCACGTGTGTGGTGTGAACAAAGTGTTCGTAGCCCCAGGCGACGGGAGCATGGGGTAGAGGTATGGGAGAGGGAGGTGAGCAGTGCTTCCCTGCCGGGCACGCCTCCCTGCCACCACAAACCCCACCTTCAGCAAGGACGCAGATTCCTGCCTGTCCCTGCCAGGGCGGCTGTGATTGTCAGATCCATCCACATCTGAGCAGGGGTCCTCACCCGCGGGCAGGCTGCTGCAGGCAGAGGCAGCATCTGTCCTTCCAGGCAGTGGGGCCTCCGCACTGCAGACCCCTGGGGGGCGAGTGCCTCGCCTGCTGAGTGGGTCCTGTGCCCCAGGCTGTGTCCGCAGTGGAGGACAGCGAGTTGGGAAGGCCAGAGCCCCTCCCCTCTGCTGCCTCCACCTGCACCTTGCTCGCCCGCCCTGTGGAAGGCCCCAGCCCTCCTCTTGGGGTCATAGGGCTTCCCACCATGACCCCTTCTCAGGCCCTAGGTCAGCGGTTCTCACCACACCCAGATTGCTGGAGGAGGCCTGGGGTGCACCCTGGAATCTGCATTGCCCACCCACAGGCTCCCAGGTGCTGCTGATGCTGCGGGCCCAGGCACTCCACTTTGACAATGACTGCCCTAGATTGCTGCTGGGGCCCTGCTGGAGGGCCTGGGCTTCCAAGAGCCTCTGAGAGTGGCTTGGGGAGCCAGCCTTCGAGGGGGCACAGACAGATCTTCATGGGCTCCTCAGAGATCCTTGAGACAGAGGCTGGAACCCTCCCAGCCCCACTGACAAGCCTCAATCACGGGAAATAGGAGGCCCAGAGTGCAGCTTCTGCAGTCACTTCCAGGGATCCAGGGCAGGTTGGGCATCGCCCTCTTACTCCTGCTTTCCAATGACAAAATCAAGGCTTAAAATTTTTTTTCTTTTTGAGATGAAGTTTTGCTCTTGCCCAGGCTGGAATGCAGTGGTGTGATCTTGGCTCACTGCAACCCCTGCCTCCCAGGTTCAAGTGACTGTCCTGCCTCAGCCTCCCGAGCAGCTGGAATTACAGGCACCCACCACCATGCCCAGCTAATTTTTGTAATTTTAGTAGAGACCGGGTTTCACCACATTGGTCAGGCTGGTCTTGAACTCCTGACCTAAGGTGATCCACCCGCCGAGGCTTAAAATTCTTCAGGAGGTGGAAAGCAGGTGGGTTGACTCTAAAGGGTGGGAGGAGTAGTCTTCTTGAACATTCCATGTCTTGAGTGGATCCATGCCAGTTTTCCGGCGGCGATGGTTTTACGGTCATTAGGTGGGGACCCTGGGCGGAAGGTGTACGGAACACTCTGTTATCTTTAACAACTACATGAGCCTAGTTACCTTAAAATGGTTAATTTTTAGGAAAATCAGGTGATTTAAAAAAACCCTTCAGTCGTTGGTGTCCTCAGGTCTGACAAGTGTGAGCAGACGGGCTCAAACCCAGGGGTGTCTGACTCCAGAGCCAGGCTACCCAGCATCCCCAGCGCAGCACCCCCTCCTGCTCTGAGCTGCCCATGCCGGGGAACCCCCCGCCATGTAGGGGTTGGGAAAAGGCTGCTGAAATTACTGCTGGAGAAGCTCTGCTCAGCCGCAAGGCCCCGTCCTCAGGGGCTCCGGGAAGGGGACAAGATTCTAACCAGGACTTGCTCTCTCTCCTTCCACAGAGCGATCAGGACGCCACGGCTCCGCCTGAAGCGATGGCCCAGCCCTACCCCCCCGCCCAGTACCCCCCTCCGCCACAGAACGGCATCCCTGCCGAGTACGCCCCTCCCCCACCGCACCCCACGCAGGACTACTCCGGCCAGACCCCGGTCCCCCCAGAGCATGGCATGACCCTGTACACACCAGCACAGACCCACCCTGAGCAGCCAGGCTCCGAGGCCAGCACACAGCCCATCGCCGGGACCCAGACAGTGCCGGTAAGGGCCCCTGCAACCCAGGCCCAGACCTGGAACTTCAGGGAACAGCGGCCACCCAGAAGAAGAGTGGCCCAGGAGGGCCTGAGGTGTGCCAGCTGGGTGGGGGGCCTGCTCAGGGCGTCCTGGGCCCCAGGCTGTGTCTGCAGTGGAGGACAACCGGAGCAGGACCAGGAGCCCAGGAGGCCTGCCCTCCCCTGTGTGTGGACGACAGGCCTTTTACGGAGCTCCTGGGCCAGAAGTCGTCACCCCCAGCAAAGGTGCTCCCAGCCCTGCTGGACCCCCGGCACCAAGGAGCTTTGGGATGAGCAGGCATCTGGAGGGACGGCTGGGCACCGAGGGGTGGGGCGGCAGCCTCCCTCCTCCAGCCACCTGGGCCTGGCTTCGCTGCTTTGAGCAAGCTCTCACCCCAGCTGGGGAGGTGTCCTCGCTGCCAGAGACCTGTTAGTGGAAAGTGAAGGAGACGGGCGGAGGGCAGAGGCAGAGCCGCGGAGGCCACCCAGGGCCCTCCGAGCTGTCTCGGGTTGCAGGCCCTCCTATCATTTCTAATCACTTGTAATCTACCTGCTTGGCTGGCCTCCAATCAGATAGCTTCAATTATGTGGTTGTAATGCAGCTCCCAGGCAAAAGTGCTGAGCCCTCAGTTCTCAGATTTCCTGAGAGCAAAGAGAGCCGGCAGGGTGTGGCCAAGCGGCAGGCCTGGGTGGGCTCCGGGTACAAAAGCCTAGGCCCTACCTCCACCCGCTCTGCAGAGCCCCTGCCGGCCTCTTCCTTTTCTCTGGTCCCCTCCACTGAGATCTCCATGTGCCTCCCCTGCCCCTGCTCTGGGGCTCCAGGTTCATCTAACCGTCCCTGCTGGCCCCATCCCAGCTGCTGGCTATGCTAGCTGGCGGGGCTGGGCAGGAGGCCAGAGCTCTCTGCACTGCCCAGGAGTGGCACCGCCCTGGCGGCTCCCAATGGGGGTCCCCTCCCAACTGTTCCCTCAGCCCTCCTGCAGTCCAGCCTGGCTCCCGACGTGCTGCGTGGGTCCAGATAGGAGCCTTCCCTCAATGCATGCATGGGCAGACGCTTCCTCCAGCGTCACCCAGGCCCTCTGCGGAGAGAGCCCACCCAGCCGCCTCCTAGGCTGGACCTGACTCTCACCTGGCACCCAGCCAGTGCCCTTCCTCCCTGCTTGGAGCCCTGCCCAGCCTGAGTCTGCCCCGAGGCCATCAGCCTTTCCAGCCCCTCAGCATCCTGAATGTCTCCCCAGGGTTCCTGCAGCTGCAGGCCACACATGGAAAAGGCCAGGCCCTAGGGTGGTCGAAGCGGGGGCTAAGCCATACTTCCCCAGCTGCTCTAGTTCTGATCCATCAAACCCACACCCTGTGTGTGGTTAGAAAAGAAAGATGATCCCAAGAGCCAGGGCGGGTTCAGCGTACACGAGCCGGGCTGGAGCAGACGGGGTCTCTTTCCCACGGACTCCGGTAGACGCGGCTCATCTGCTCAGACCTCTGACCTTACGGACAAACCAGCTGTCTCTCGTGGTGAGACTCGGGTTTGTCCCGGGAGAGAGCGGAAGCAGGAGGATCAGATGCACAGATAACAGAGTGGTGATGGACCTAGTACTCTAACTGAACAAGAGAACCGAGGACAGACGCCTCCTGGACGCCTGGGGCCACCAGACACAGCCTACCGGGACACATATAAAGTCTTCCTTCACTCAGCAGATGTTTGCCGGGCACCTGCCATGTGCCAGGCACTGAATTGGCACCGAGGCTACAGAGGAGAAAGGACCCAGCCCTGTTCCCTGGTTCCTGCCACGCACGGACAGAAATGTCAGAAAGGGAGGCTGACTTGGGCCTGGCTCGCCTGTGAGAGTCCACGGACCGTGGACAGAATCCGAGTGAGCAGCAGCTGCTGCAGAGGCGAACACTGCATCCTGATGAAGCACTCTCCGATAGGAGGATGGCAGTCTCACTGCTCAGCCGTCAGCCTCCGGAGCCTCCCAGGGAGCATGCCCAGGCAGGGAGCACCCACAGCCCGGGGGATAGACAGACGGCTTTGACCTTCCTTTCTTCAGGCTAGGGTCTCTCAGGTCTGGCAGAGTTCAGGGTCGTGGTCTGCAGATCTTTCATCCAGGGACTCAAAGGAGAGAGTCATTCTCCATGACCTGTACCCAGGCCGCCTCGGCGTGGTGCCCCATGAAGAATGAAGACCTGGGTGGCCTCAGCGGCCATGCGCCCTCCTCCCTTGGAGTGTTTGTTCAAGTGGAGCCTTCCCACCTTGGAAGGCAGCTGGAGAGTGTGTTTTAGATTCCAGGAGCCCCTTCCTCCCAGAGGCTGCCCGGCACTCACAGCCGAAGGCTGAGCACCTCCATGAGGGCTCTGGTGTCCCCAGGCCCTGTCCCTGTGGTCATCAGCAGGGCCTGTTCAGCTCACTCCAGCCTCCCCTTGGCCCTGCCCCAAGCAGCCTGATATTTGGGTCCAGAGCTTTGGGATAGGAAGTGGGCTGAGCTCAGAGCTTTGATCCAGACCTGCCTAAGTCAGAGAGTCTCCCTGAGCCCCTGGGGCACTCGAGGGCCCACGTGCAGCCACAAGTACCCTGGGCTCTTCTTTCCCCGCCATCCACGAAGTCCCACCCAGGGAACCCCCACCCCCACCGAGAGCCTGCTGCCCAGTTTGGCACCAGGTCAGGGCATGCAACCCCCGGACACTCCCTGGACCCAGACGCCGCCCAGGCCACCGGGGCTTCCTGCCCTCTCCCCCAAGGGGACTTCCTTCTGCTGGTGCACATGGGCTGCCCTGGCCAGTGGAAAGGGGAAACTCGGGATGCCTGTCCAGCCCCCATATCACCCACCCCCCTGGTAGCTGTGGCAGAGCCAGCCACTAGACAGCAGCCTCCTGTCCAGGTCCAGGGCCCACACAGGCAGCCTGTTCCGTCTAGGACCTGGGGCTGATGGCATCTGGGAGAGAGCAGTGGCCCGTGCCCTCTGTCCCGGTGCCTCTGCCTCCCTGTCTCCTCCACCCCAGGGCCCTCAAAGACATGTTGGGCCCCAGCCCAGGAAAGGCTTTCCTGGAATTTCTGAAACCACCAGGCCTCTCCCTGCTGCTCCTTCCCTCAGGAGGGTTTTCCACCAGGAATCAGTGGGAAGTCCATGTTCAGCCAACTCAGGGCCTTTCATGACACCTTCACCACCCAGGTGGGATGCACCCCCAACCCCTAGTCACAGGGGCACAGCTGACCCTGCAGAGAGAAACAGGGTTCCTGGGGGCCACAACACTGAGACTTCTACAGAAGACAGAGCACGTGCTGATTTTTGTGGTCTCGACGTCCTCGGGTGAGTCCCAACCACCTCCAGTGGCTTTCTAGCTACGTCATTCCCCGGGAAGGCTCCTCCCTGCTGAGCAGGACACCTCTTTCCACCATCCAGAAATACGGAAGCTCCTTCCTGGTGGGGCAGGGGCGTCTCCACTCATCCATGATGGGAAGGGACGTGCGACAAGAACCACCCGCCCCTGCACGCAGGCTCTGTTGCTCTCGCCTCTCACCACAAAGTCACCTGCCTTCTCTGGACAAAAGCAGTACAGAGTACGACGAGGGGCTGCAGAAGGACCGAGGACCCCATCTTGCTACCCTGAGCCACCCCAGGGTCTGTGTTCCCTGGCGGGGGTCGCCATCTAGAGGAGTTATTTATTCACTCAGGGTCACGCACGTGCCAGCACTGTGGGCCCTTGGGGGTCACACGCTGTTTTTATGCCCAAGGGACCCTCATTTTGCTAAGAGACTAGCATGGACCAGGCGCACTGGCTCATGCCTATAATCCTAGCACTTTGGAAGACCAAGGTGAGCAGATCACTTGAAGTCAGGAGTTCGAGACTAGCTTGGCCAACATGGTGGAACCCTGTCTCTACAAAAATACAAAAATTAGCCAGGCATGGTGGCGTGCACCTATAATTCCAGCTGCTTGGGAGGCTGAGGTAAGAGAATTGCTTGAACCCAGGAGGTGGAGGTTGCAGTGAGCTGAGACTGCACCACTGCACTCCAGCCTGGAAAACAAAGTGAGACTCCGAGGAAAAAAAAGAGAGAGGGAGAGATTAGCATGCAGATAGAAAATGCCAGACGACCAGGCTCACACCTGGAATCCCAGCACTTTGGGAGGCCAAGACAGGCAGATCACCTGAGGTCAGGAGTTCAAAACCAGCCTGACCAACATGGAGAAACCCCGTCTCTACTAAAAATACAAAATTAGCCAGACGTGGTGGCGCATGCCTATAATCCCAGCTACTCGGGAGGCTGAGGCAGGAGAATCGCTTGAACCCGGGAGGCAGAGGTTGAGGTGAGCTGAGATTGCATCATTGCACTCCAGCCTGCGGCAAGAGGGAAACTCCATCTCAAAAAAGAAGATAAAGAAAATGCCAGACAAAGCACAGAGGGTCACTGTGGAGGCTCAGCCATGTAGAGGGAGACGCGATGAGACCAGTGTTTACCAGAGCCCAAGCAGGATCCTCCATCTGCCAGAGGGGACCTCCCTTGGGTCGGAAGGGCCTGATGCCTGAGGGGCCAGCACCTGCCCCGCTGCCCACTGGGGATCTTGACTCTGCACCTCTGGCTTCACTCCAGGTCCCCGGAGGCCTCTCTGCCTGGTGATCTGCAGCCCCAGGATGAACCTCTGTCCTCTCCACCATCCGTCGGGCCTGAGCCTCCTCTCAGAAACTCCTGCACTTTCCCTAATCTTCTGCTTGGGCCATGTCATCTGTAACTGCTGCCTCACCGTCCTGCTCGAGGCCCCCTGTCCTCCACCAGGAGCCGCAGCCCTCGGTCACTGTGATCTTGGCTCTCACGGCTTATGGAAGGGGTGAGGGGTAGGCTGTGGCTGGCCGCTGACGTGAAGAAGGCAGAAGAGAGGAGGCATTGGTCCCCAAAGCCATGCCACAGTGAGGCTCAGCCGAGATGCCCCTACCCAAGCAAGGGGTGGGAGTGGATGAGGCGGCAGTCGGCTGTCCATGCCACAGGTGCAGAGGCCAGCAGCGGGGCTCGGAATCCTGTGTCCTTCAAATGCCACGTGGGAGCCCACAGCTCCACCCAAGGAGGGGCTGAAGAAGACACCCCAGTGGATGGCTTGAGACCACACATGGAGAACCCTTCCTCCAAGGCTGACTGGCTGCCCACCGGGGGCTCACCAAATCGGGTCCTTGCCTGGGTACCCAAGAGGTCTCTGGAGGAATGAGAAGAGACGGCGCTACAGAGGAAGGGATTTCCAAACACCAATTCATCTTGGGCCACGACAGCACCGCTTGGCTCCATGCCAACACGGCCACCAGGTCCCACCTGCTGACCAGGGTCTGCCTGTGCCCCCCAGCCCCCGCCAAGAGCTCACTCCCTTTGCCTTTCACCGTGCCAAGCTTGGGGGCCCAGGCGAAAGTGGGTGCAGGCTCCTCAGAGGATGTGGAGAGTGAGAGATGCTTGTGGCATGTAGACCCCCACCCCGAACTTGAATGGGCTGGAGGGGGGGCATCCATAATGGCTGGGCCAGGACAGAGCTGGGAAGGACACAGAATCAGGACCTCCCGGCCAGCGGGGAGGGAAGGATGTTTTCTCTTTCCCTGCATTTGAGAACCAGAGGCAAAGACGGCTTTAAAAAAAACAGTGGGGAAAAAGAAAGCCCCTGAGAAAGGTAGCAAAGCAGTGGAGGCTGCTGGACTGCTGTGATCTGTGGGAGGAGGGCCCCCGGTCCGGGGCAGCCCATGTGCAGTCACGCTCGAGGCTTCTCAGCAAACCGGCCAGTTTCACAGCCATGGGACGCACTTACCCTCTGGCCAGGGCTGAGCTGGTGGAGCAAGGGCAGAGCGGCTGCTTACTCGCCTGTGTCCTGGCCCCACTCATGGCTCCTCCCACTCACATCCCACTACCCTACTCCCACCTCACGCTCGGCTGCTCCCCTATAAGGCTTTGGGGTGGGTCTCCCAGCTCCCCTAGGTGGGCGTGGGGCTGGTTCCTGCCGACGTGGCCGCCCCGGCATGCTGACCGCCGCCTTCTGCTGCTCAGAGGCCAGAGTTGTGTGCCCCTAACCAGACTGGGATGACTCAATCACCTGTACCCAAGAGCAGCAGAGGGCACGGGACAAGTCCCTGTCCACCAAGGAGGAAAGAGCCATGCTTGTCGGACTAAAGGGTGGGTTCAGACCTCCGTAAGGATCAGCAGATTCTTGGACTGTCTCGCCTTGGTTCAGGGGTGAAGTCATCCCCTCCAGAGGTCTAGCACGGGTTTGCTTTCTGCAAGAAAACTTGGGACCAAAGCAGACAGCAGCAGAACTGGGAAGCTGGGCTGCTGGACATGTCTGCTGGGCGTGTCAAGGTCCCCAGGCTTGGATGGAGGAGCCCCCCACATGCCCCTTTGGAGCCAGAGTCAGCTGCCCTGTGTTGCCCCCAACTGGGAACCAGATGCCAGCCAGACCAGGAGCTCCGGACATCTGTCATCCGCCCTCCTGGCCCTGCCAGCTGTGCCCACCATGGATGTCTCCATGCCAAAGTCCAGCCCCCACTGATGGGGGTGGGACATGTCAGGGAACCCTAAGGAGCAGCCACCCAGCTTCTCCAAGCCTGGGGCTCCTGCCTTCCAAGAACCATGGCTGCTTTCCACCTCTTGGGGTCCCAAGAGAGATAGGGGATCCACCCTCAGCCTCACGCCTTGGGAACACACTTGTCGGAATTGGGTCAGCACACCACGTGGCCAGTCTGCTGAGACGGGGCCTGCAGCGCACGCCCAGGTGAGCACCAGGACGGCGGTTCCCATGCTGTGAGATGTGTGCCACTTCCTCACTTCTCAACGCAGGGGACAGAGCTGCATCAGGGACATGGACACAGGTGCCCCACAGTCCTGCAGCCCTCTAGACCCCACTCCCCCCTGCCCCACTGCCGGAGCTAGGGGCTGTTGCCAGGGAAGAAGCTGTGGTATGGGGGAGGTTGTGTCCTCCACCTCCCTAAGGAGCCCAGGAAGTGGCGACTTCCTCTCTGGTCACCTAGGGGCACCTGCTGCCCTGGAGCCTGGTCAGAGGCTCCCTGGCCACCTGCAGAAACGCAGGGGAGTGGCCTGTCCTTCCAGAAAGGATAACCAAGGTGGCCGTGCAGGGGGTGGCGACAGCCAGACAGCCCCTCAGACAGGACTGGAGAGACCAAGCTCTGGCCACGTAGCTGTAGTGTGACCTTGGCAAGGCTCTGCTCCTCTGGGCTCCATTTCCTCTGCCTGGGATGAGGCCTCGGGCACTGTGACCCCAGGCTCCCTGCTCAGCGTCCTGACTCAGCACTCCTTGGTTGCCCGCGACAGATGCCCACCGGAAAGTGGCTTCAGCAGCCAGGTGCTTTGCCTGGCTGGAGACGCGTGGGAATGGCTCTCTGGGGCCTCTTGCCTTGGCTTTTCTCCTCTTGCTCCCAGGCTGGCTGCTTCTGCTCTGCAGGCCACATGGGAGACCATGCCGCCAGCCTTCCATTTGCAGTGTAGGCCTCTAAGGGACCCAGCCTTTTCCACCACTGCTCTGGAAAGGATCCGGATGGCTGGAGCCAAGACCCTCCTACCTTCGACTCGACTGACATCCTATCCCAGACGCCAGTTGGCCTCCGAGGAGGGGTCTTCATGTATGGCTTCCAGCTGTCCCCTGGGAGTGTCAGGAAGCCCAGAGCCAAGGATTCAAGTGCAAAGCGTGTATGTGGGAGATGATCTCACAAAACCCATAAGGGGCAGCATGGCATTGAGGCAGGAAGGCAAGGGAAGCCAGTAACGGGTATATTGGCAGCCTGCTGTTCCCGTGGGCAGCTGAGCTCCACGCGCTGGCGGAAGTGGGGACAGTGAGAGCCCCTCCAGGGCACCCTGTGGGAGCCGGGGCATGCACCATCTGTGCCTGTTCACCGAGAGCCTCTCCTGCACCCTGGTGCTTCTGTGCCGTCCACCGCCTTGCCAGTGGGCCAAGCGGGAAAACAGCCTTCGAGGCTGGCCCCTGCGGTCTGGCTGCATCCACGGGACTGGCCTGTAGAGCGCCTCAGGCCTGGGCCCAGGTCTTGGTGAGCTAACAGCCACCCCAGACAGTCACCCGTGCATCCACCCGGCCGGTAGATGAAGCACTTGTCACACGCCCGGAGTTCCTGCCCTGTGGATGCAGCCAGGACCGAGCCAGGCTGAAGGCCAGCCTTGCCGTGAGCTCATGGCAAGTCCCCTTGAAGACCACGCAGGAAGAGCCTCACACGGGCCGCGCTGCGCTGCCTTGGGCGGCACCCCTGTCTTCTCACCGGGAGCTGGGGGCTTGGGGGGCTTTTGTTTCCTGAGACCCAAGTCTTTGGGAGCCCATTTACCCACCCGTGTTTGGGCCCAGATGAGGACTGGTCATAAAGGACGGACTCGGCCACCCCCTGCCTTGGGAGGCACTTCTTGAGGTGACCCTCAAAGGTTCTGAGTGGCGGCAGCAGCTGGAATAAGGAGGAGCCTGGCGGGGACGGGGGTACGTGGAGGGGCAGCACCTGCGGATAGCTGGACTCTCGGGCCCGGCTGACTTCTGTCTCCACTTCATCGTCAGGGCTTGAGAGCCAGCGTGGCCCTCGGGCTCCCAGAACTGCCTTGAGCTGTCAGTGGGGCTGAGAGACCTGGGCTGCGGGAGTGGAGAACAGAGCAGGCCAGGAGGCCTTGCCCTGGGCTGAGGGAGGGAGGCGGCCTCCCTGGCATGGTTTGGGCCAAGGCCAGGAGGTGGGGCCTCTCGGTCTGAGGTGCTCTTGTGCGGTGTCTCATGGGAACTGTCCGCCCAGATTCTGCCAAGGATCCCAGCCCTGGGATGGGAGAGGCCCAGAGTGCTGGGGAGAATCTGGCCTTGACACCCTCCACTCCGTTTGGCGGAGGGGATGGGCGGCCCTGCACACAGGAGGCAGCCCCCACAGCCCAGTCCTCTCCCTGCAGCAGACAGACGAGGCGGCACAGACGGACAGCCAGCCGCTCCACCCCTCCGACCCTACAGAGAAGCAGCAGCCCAAGCGGCTACACGTCTCCAACATCCCCTTCCGGTTCAGGGACCCCGACTTGCGGCAAATGTTCGGGGTGAGTGTGTGCGGCCCCGCCCATGCTGCTCTCCACACCCGCCCCAGCTCCAGGGTGGTGCCCACGGGCCCTGCCTCACTGCCCACACTCGCTCCCCGGGCTTCCTGCCTCCCACGGTGCAGGGAGCCTCCCAGGCCCCAGGATTCCTTCCTCCCGAGCCCAGCCCCGCCCTGACTGAACCTGCTGGGGTTGGGGGGGGTGCAGAGGAAGGCCTCCAGCTGAGGGGTTGGGGGATCTGTCATTGCTGCCCCTCAAACCCCACCCCTCCTGCGCCCGGCTGGAAATCCACCCATGGCCCCCACACCACCTGACCTCAGGGGTTTCATAGAGTACCTTGGGGCCTGGCAGCCAGTTTGGTTATGACTGCCCTGTGCCCACATTCTGGCTCCTCATCAGAGGGTACCTGGAGGGGCAGCTCGGCCTCCCACAGAGCAGCAGCCCCAGTCCTGGCCTGTCCCGTGTGCCTGGAAGCAAGGCGTCAACCTCTCTGGGCCTGCATCCCCCGAGCCCCCAGATGGGAGCTTGGGAACAACGCACAGTGCATGGGAAGGGAGGCCTGTCCTGGACTCCGAGGTCCGGCTCCAGGTTTTCCACTGCACGCTTCAGCCCAGGGCGGGGTCAGTGTGAGAACGTGCAGGGCTGCCCTTGGGTCCTGGGTCACTTTGTTATTGGACTTAAATGCCCTCGGCAGGTGCTGGGGCTGCTGAGGGGTGGGTGAGGAGGAGCAGCCAGGCAGCTCAGCCCGGCTCCCAGGCCTGCCCTGGCCACAGAGGACCATGCGGTCTGACCGTGTTTCCTCCCTCCCTCCAAACTCCTCCTCCCCCTGCCTGCCACTGCACCCACCCACCTCTGCTGCACAGGTGGGCAGCCTCTGGCTCCTGAATCCCACACTCTCTCCTCATGCCATCCTGACCCAACTGCGGTTTGCCAGGCAGACTGGAGGTGACTCTGGCAGCCCCAGGGTTGAGAAGTCCCCCTCCACCTGCCCCCTGACGTCACCCCCAGAAGTCCACTTCCCATCTCAGGAGCCAGGCCTGGTTGGATTTGAGGCTTAGACTCATTGGGGGGCTGGCATGACCTAGAATCATCAGATGGCAAGGACTCTGTCCCTTCTCGACCCTGGGTCCTTGGCAGGCTGCCACATTTCTCTGGGCCTGGGGCTGCCGCTTAAGAGCAGCTGACATTTTGGGGCTCTGGCTGGATGCCCTCGGTGGGTGGCATTTTGGGGCTCTGGCTGGATGCCCTCAGTGGGTGGCATTTTGGGGCTCTGGCTGGATGCCCCCTGCAGGGGGCCTGTTTACATACACTCATTCAGTCCCTGCAGGATGGGGCATCATTCCCCATCATCTCCCTGGGTCCCTGCAGGACGGGGCACGATCCCCTGTCAGCTCCCTGGGTCCCTGCAGGACAGGGGTTACTATCCCCCTCTTTTCAGCACCTGGCAGAGTTGGGATTTCATTGCTGTCTGGCCTCACTGGGCCTTGCTGCCCCCCGCGCCTCCAGGGCTGTGGGGAGGTGGCTGGGAAACCCCCATCAGTTACCTGCACTGCAGTCCTCAGGACAGGCCCTGGGGGCCTCAGAGCTATTGTTCCGGCCAGCCGTTCACAGGCTCGTGGTCTCAGTACCCGTGAGAGAGACAGGGCTGTCCCATGGGGACTGTGGCCAACAACGGGCGGGAAGAAGGCAGGTGGAGCACCATGGCCCCGCTGGCCCTCACATCCTGCACAGGAGGGCCTGGGTCCAGGTCACTGCTGCTCAGCACCCCACGCCAGCACAGCCCCGCGACAGGCTGTGCAGGTTCCCAGGGGCCTGAGCAGGCTCTCCCTCCACCTCCCTCTTCCTCTCATGCCCTCCACCGCATTTTGCACCTGCCCAACCTCCTCCCCATCTCAAGGAGGCCTGAGGGTCCCATTTCCCAACCAGGGGTCCTACTCCCCAGTGGCCTCAACCTCCAGTTCCTGACCCCGGCTCTTCCCCTTCTGTGTGGCACTTTGTCCCTTCCGGGGACTCATGTCCCTCCCTCTCCCCCTCCGCTTCCTTTGGAGAGGGGTCTTTCAGCAGACCTTTAGTGTGAGTTGGGGGTGGCGATAATGCCTTGGGTACCCTATCCCCACTGTAGCCCTCTCCAAGTGGCCAAGTCCCGGGAGGGCGAGGAGGGGTCACTGGTGATATGCCCATCCTCATCCCCACCTGGCAGCTGGAGTCAAGTGTCCCAGCAGGAAAAGCTCCCCAAGACGGAAGGGAGACATGGGCCTCCAGGAGAGGCTGGGAGAGCCGTCCCTGCCCCCACGCCACACCAAGTACCCTCTCAGTGATGCCTTGGGCCCCCATCCCCACCATCACCCTGTCCAAGTGGCCAAGTCCCAGCTGCTCCATGGCCAGAGGTGGGAGGGGGTCCCGGGGCTCCTCTCCCAAGCTGGGAGCCCAGGGCTGAGCACAGGCCGGGCCGGTCTTAACCTTCCTTTCCTGTCTGCCCCGCCCCCCCATCTCTGTCTCTGTCTCTGCAGCAATTCGGAAGAATCTTAGACGTGGAGATCATCTTTAACGAGCGGGGCTCCAAGGTGGGTGCCGCACGGAGCTGCCGCCTTACCGCGCCGGCTGTAGGTCCCGCCAGGCTAACGTGTGAAATGTGCGTTTCCTTCCTGGAGAGCTTCGCGCCCGAGGACCCCTGAGCGACACGGGTGCTTGTATTCCCCGCTCTTCCACCCCCGCCCCGCCCCACCCCAGCTGTCTGTGTTGCTGCCGCTGCCGCTTTTTCTTTCTGAGCCACCAGGACCTCTTGCCTGTGCCCCAGAGCCCTGGGCCCCTGCGCCCAGGCCCCCCCCCCACTAACTGCTCACCCCAGGGGACCACTGGCCTTGAGGCTTGAGGGAGGGGCTACAGAGAGGGCCCACTGGGGAGGGTGGCCAGCAGAGACAAGCCCTGCTCCCCTTCCGGGAAGGCACGACCCTCCACCCTGGGCTCTGAGGGTGGAGGTGGGTGGGCTGCCCCTACAGGTCCTGAAGCCCAGCCTGGGCCCCCTACCCCCAGGTGGGTTCAGGGGGCAGGCCTGGCCCGTGGTCAGGTAGCGTCTCTTACGTGGCTTTGGCCTGACCCTTTGGAGATGCCAGGCGGTCCGCTCAGGCTGGGCTCAGGCCAGGCCAGCAGCTGCCCTCCTGGGGCCCGTACCCCTCCTGGCATCCTGCCGGTGGCCCCACCACAGACCTCTGGGCTGCCTTCGTCTCTGCCTCAACTCACCTGACTCAACCCCCTCTCTCTCTCTCTCCCCCTTCCCCTGGTCCCCACCCACTCTTCTTCCTCTTCTTCCTCCTCTTCCTCGCCCTATGTCCTTTTCTCCATGCCTGTCCTTCCCTTTCCTCTGCTCACAGGGTTTTGGGTTTGTAACTTTTGAAACTAGCTCAGATGCTGACCGAGCCCGGGAGAAGCTGAATGGGACGATCGTAGAGGGACGGAAAATTGAGGTGCTCAGATAAGTGTGCTGCAGCAGGGATGCCCCGAGATCGCCTGCCTTCCCCCCACTCCCCCAGCTGACCACCCTGCCACTGCCGCACCCCCCCTTCAGAGAGCCTGGCCAGGGTCCCCTGGGGCGGGAAGAGGGCGCACTAAGACCGGGGTCACTGGCTGCCTGCTGAGCCCTGTCACTTGTCACCCCTTCAGGCTCACCGAGGTCCCCTTTTCCCTGCCTCTTCCCCCCTTTTCCTAGGAGATGCCCTATCCCCAACCAGACACTGGAGGAGCCCCCAGAAACCCTGTATTTGGGGCTCGGCAGCTTCAAGGACCATGGCCAGCCCACCCTTCCAAGGAGCCATTAATCCCCAGACCCCGCTCACCATGGAGTGGCGGCTGTCCCCAACCTGTCCCCACATGGCCCGGCCCGGGCCCTGCAGTTTGCCACACCTGGGCCCCACCCCACCCCACCCCTTGTTTGGGTAGAAGGAGAGTCAGCATGGCCAATGGCCAGGACAGAGGAAGGGACCCGGCCCCGAGGAGGAGCAGGGAGAGGGGGCACTGGGTCCCTCCCTGATACCCACCCCGCTCTGTCCCCTCCTTCCCCACTCCCCGGAGGCCCAGAGTGCCAGTGGGCTGTGTTCCCTTGCTGCGGCCTGGGTGTCTGGAGCTGGGTCCCCCAGTAGGCAGGGCAGCCAGAGGGTGGCTAGAGGAGGGCCGGGGCCAGCCACCAAGGCAGAGCCCTCAGGCAGGCGGTGAAGGTCTGAGAGGTTTCCAGACTTCAGACAGCACTGGCTCAGCCAGGCTGCAGCCCCATGCCCTCGGGGCTCACACTGAGGATGTAGGGGAGGCAGAACAGCCCAGATCCCTTCCTGGGGCCCATCACTGCTGCTATTCTCGACCACCTTCCACACATGCCTCGTCCTCTCCATCCCAGGCTGCCCCTGGACAGCCTCACCTGGGCTTATGTGTGGAAAATAGGTGGCTTGTGCGCCCAGAGCCCCCTCCCTGGCAGCCTCGTCCTCCTGGGGCACACAGGCCCCATGGCAGAGCTCTGTGTTCTGCAGCATTGAGGACTCTGGCCTCGGGGGGGGGTGCATCATCCAGGAGGGGCATATAACCACCTTGGTTCCCATGCCTAGGTGGGCCTTGGCAGCCTCAGGGAGCAGAGGGCATCCTGGAGGCCAGCCTCTTAGCTGGTTCTGGTCAGAGAGCACTTTGTGGAGAGTCCACCAGGGAGCTTCTCCCACTGTACTGGGGTGCCTAGGAGCCAGGGGCTGGGTTTATGGGAATAGCCATGTGAAGAACACAGGCCAGTAGGCCTGGGTCTGGGGTCCTGGGCCAGGCGGGGCTTTAGCCCATGCTGGGAGCAGTGGGGACCAAGGCTCCGGATGGCAGGCAGCAGGAAGCTAATCCTCCCTCTCCCTCTCTCTTCCCTCTCTGGACAGGTCAATAATGCCACGGCCCGAGTTATGACCAACAAGAAGACGGGGAACCCCTACACCAATGGTAAGGGGCAGCAGGCTGCCGGGGTCGCTGGGCGAGACAGAGGCCCTGGGGAGCTGCGGCTGCGGTGGGCTGACCTTCCTGGATTCTAGGCAGCTGCCACCTCCAGTGTCCCAGCTGCCGGGCTGCTGCTCTGCTCCCTGTCAGAAGTGGATGGGGCAGAGGAGGCAGGAGGAGAACTGGGGGCCACCCACCCCACGCCTGGCCCCATACCGTCAGCCATACCTGGAGTCTTGCTTTCCCAGGCGTGTGTGGCCCCCGGAGGCCTCACGTGCAGGCATCTGATACAGTGGGACAGCAGTGCCTTCCTGGATTAGGACTTCCTCCCAGGACCTTGAGTCCGAAGGCTCCTGTGCTGAGACCTGCTGCACCAATTCACAGTGTAGACAGGCTCAGCGGGGGCACGGGAGGCCTTGGATGTGCTTCTAGACCCGAGTTCCAGTTTCTTCATCTGCAAAACAGGAATAGTGACACCACCCCCCAGAGCTGTTCAATGACAAATGACATCTCTAAGCGCCATGAGCAAGGGCCCAGTGGGGAGGTGCTCTGATTGCGTGGGATGTGATTACAGGAACTGCCTTCCTGGGGCTTTGTGAGGTTGGGGGGTGGGGGGGAACTGAGACCCCAGGCTGAGCCCTGCTGTCCACAGCATGGGTAAACTGAGGAATCGTGTGTGCACACCACACTGCAAACGGAGGTGGCCAGTCTTCCTTGGAGATGGATCTGCGGATGCTAAGTGCTGGCTCTGGAGAGGCAGAGGGACTGCCGGTAGCCGCTGTGTGTCTTCACTCCATCAGGGGAGGGGCCTGCTTTGAGTGGAGCAGGCGTGCACTAGGGCCTCCTCTCATTCTTGCCAGCGAGCAGCTTCCCACTCGAACCCCTTTAAAGCCTCAGCACTGCTCCTAGACAAGATGGATCTCCCTGCTGGCATGGACTCTCAGACTGCTCACCCCCGGCCTCTCATGGCCCCATGTGATCGGCCACACTTGGAGTCAAGCACGGAAGCCTGGACAGGACTGCCCGATGCATCACCTCTCTCCCCAGCTCTTCTCCTGGTGTCCGGTGCTGGGGTGGGGCCGGGACTCTGGCCTGGCCCAAGTTAGACTTGATTCTCTCGGCCTCATACCCTGCTTTTCTGAGGACTTACACATCTCAAGTGCTTTTTAAAAATTTGGGAATGGGGCCAGGTGCCGTGGCTCATGCCTGTAATCCAAGCACTTTGGGAGGCCATGGCAAGTGGATATCCTGAGGTCAGGAATTTGAGACCAGCCTGACCAACATCATGAAACCCCATCTCTACTAAAAATACAAAAAGTAGCCAGGCATGGTGGCGCATGCCCGTAATCCCAGCTACTCAGGAGGCAGAGACAGGAGGATTGCTTGAATTCGGGAGGCGGAGGTTGCAATGAGCTGAGATCATGTCCTTGTACTCCAGCTTGGGCGACAGAGCGAGACTCCATCTCAAAAAAAGACGAGAGTGCTCCCACTTCGCAAGCATCCCGGGTACTTCCAAGGTGTGACTCTTCTGTGATCTGGCACTTGGCACAGGAACTAAAAGCAGTAGACGTTTTTACCAGATACAGGTGATCAACCAGTGAGGCTGCAAAATCTCTGGAACCGGCTGCCCACTCTGCACCCAAGAGCCACACCTACCGCTATCTGGGCAGAAATGAGAATTCGGGGAAGCATGGAGTTCAGAACGGACCCATCCCTGAACAGCCTCGGGCTGTGAGGCTCATGAGGGGCACAGAACCAACGCCAGTGGGACATCAGGGAATGGAGGGAGGTGGCAACCTCTGCCCACCTTTGCAGCAAGAAACGTTTCATCTCAATGTCTTCATCAGCCTGGGCACAGAGGGCTGCAGTGGGATGGCCCTGGGTTCTCTGTATGCTGTCACCAAAGCCAACCCATGGGCTCTGGTGGCCTGAGTGCAGCGTGACTTGGCCTCAGCACTCTGAAGCTTATCAGTTGGGGGCAGAGGTTTCCACTGTAGAAAGCAAACTCACCAGCTTTGCCCAGGTGTTAACTATGTATGGTAGAAACGGAGGCCATCCAGGCAGTCTCAGGCTGCCTCTGCCATCTGGGGTCCAGACACTGAAACGGAGCCAGCAGAAACAGGTGGAGGCCCCCAGAGAGCTAGAATTGACAGGTGAGGGCACCCAGGAAGCCAGAGGAAAGGTCAAGGTGCCCAGGGCCACGTGAGGCAGACGTATAGCCTCGTAAGTGTCACTCACCCAGAGTGGACCCAGAAGAGCCACTGGATGGAGCCTGGGGGAGCCTGGGCCTGGGGTTCAGGGTCTCCAGGACTCTGTTCCATCCTGGGCCTTCTAGTAAGAAGAGTCAGCTCTTGGGGCTGGAGGTTTTCCCAGAAAACAAAACATTTCTTTCAGCCTGATGTCATGGCTCACATCTGTAATCCCAGCACTTGGGTGGTTAAGATGGCAGGATCCCTTGAGCCCAGGACTTCAAGACCAGCCTGAGCAACATAGGGAGACCCTGTCTCTACAAATAATGTTTTAAATTAGCTGGGGGTGTGGTGGCAACCACCTGTGGCCCCAGGTACTCAGGAGGCTGAGGTAGGAGGATCACTTGAGCCCAGGAGGTCGAGGCTGCAGTGAGCAGTGATTGTCCACTGCCCTCCAGCCTGGGCAACTAAGCAAGATCCTGTCCCCCACTCCGCCCTAGGAAAAGAAAAAAAGTTTCTTCCTTCCTGAAAATTCCAAAGTCCCAGCAATGACGTCCAGACACAAGGTCATGTGCTGGTGGTCAGGGATGCAGGGTAGGGTGAAGAGTTGACCTGAGGGAGGAACAGACCCTGCCACTCCGTCCTCACTGCCTCTGATCTGCCTGTCCTGCAGTGGGGTTGTTAGAATCTAGGTCAGGGGCTCACACACGGCCTGGGACCATTGCCACCCTCTCCAGATATATCTCCCCAGCTGGTCAGTGGGCTCTGGTCCCTGCTGTCCCTCCCCACCCAGTGAAAAGGGACAAGGAGCCAGGCCCACAGGGCACACTGCAAAGATAAGACCTGGGTCCACTGAGGAGGGGTGAGGGGATGGGCCTCGAAAGAAGCCCTCCTGCTTACCCTGTCAGAACGCCTGGAGCCGGAACCCGCTCCAAGGCAGCTGGTTTCCCCCGCAGAGGCCGCCAGGTGGAGCAGGTCTTTGCCCTGCTCCTGGGTCCCCCATGGGAGAGGAAGACCAGCCCACCTGCAGGAAGGGAGAGGCTGGGATGTAGATTATAGCCTGGGACCCAGCGCATGGCCAGGAACATGGGTCTGGCTGGAAGCTACAGGCTGGGATCCCTGGCTCTGCCACTCCCCAGCTGGTGACAGGAGGTTGCTGTGCCTCTCCAGGCCTCTGTTTTTTCATCTGCAAAATGGGGAGGGCACGATGGCCCACTGGGCAGTGAGGACCCAGTGGGTTTCAGTCTGTGTGGCTCACACAGTGGAGGAAAAGCAGCCATCCTGTTATCCTCAGTGCAAATGCCCTTTCCTCCTCCACCTCTCCCCACACCACCCTCCCAGACAGCCACTCTGGGGAAAGATGAGGATAGGAGGAGAGAGAGCCAGACCCAGCACTGGCAAGAGGGAGCAGGAGGGGACTTTGGCAGGCAGTGGGGAGAGGCTATGGGCAAAGACCAAGTGCCTTTCCTGCAGCCTCTGGCCCCTGGAGCTCGGATGGTGGGGCGGTGCTGAGTCTGACTGCAGAAACCCTCATCCCAGCTGTGGCCGCAGGCAGGTAGATAAGTTCCACTTCCCCTCCCCAGTTCTCTTCTGGGAGGTGGGTACCCCAGGCTTCTGGGGATGATGCCAAGGGCTGAGGGCAGCTGAGGGGCAGCCTGGGGAGGACCACAGTTTGGAAAGAATCCTAACAGAGCCTCAGGCAGAAGGGTCAGGAACCAGCAGGCCCTGGTGTTTTGAACCCAGCACTTGTGGGGTCAGGGTGGGAAGAGGGCCTGGCGCAGGGAGTGAACCCAAGGGCTCCGCTGGTGTCGCTGGGGTTCCCAGGCATAGGTGGTGGTGGGAAAAGGGTCGGAAGGCAATGACTAGTCTCTGCTTCTGTTTTAGGCTGGAAGCTAAATCCAGTGGTCGGTGCAGTCTATGGGCCTGAATTCTATGCAGGTAAAGGTTGGGGTGGGGCCGGAACGGGATGAGACCAGCCAATTGGCCCCGTGGGGCTCCAGGGGCGGGGCCCGAGGGGCGGGGCCAGGTGGGCCCCCCCCACCGCCCCGCCCTGCCTCTCACACGTGTCTCGGGCCCCCTTTCCTGCAGTGACGGGGTTCCCCTACCCCACCACCGGCACAGCCGTTGCCTACCGGGGCGCACATCTTCGGGGCCGGGGCCGGGCCGTGTATAATACGTTTCGGGCTGCGCCGCCCCCGCCCCCCATCCCGACTTACGGAGCGTGAGTACCTGGGCCGGCCGGGGGAGGCGTGGAGGGCGGGGAGGAGGGAGCTGGGGAGGCCCTGTGCAGTGCAAGGGGCCAGGCAGCCTTTCTAGACTTGGCGGGGGAGGTCATGGGAGCCCCCAGAACTCAGCCCTGCAACTGCCTCCATCACGGCCACCCCCATCCCCATCATGGCAAGCATCGTCGAGGTCCCTGGCATTTACGGGGACTTTCAGAGCCCCAGAACCTTGTCTGGATGCCTTAATGGGGGCGTCGTCCACCCTTGAGTTGAGCGAGGGGCTTCTTTGAGCCCTCTCAGTCCCATTCCCTGGGGTCTGGTGCTCTCCACCACCAAAAGGGAGGGCACAGCTGCCTGGGGTCGGGTGGGCCATGGGCCCCGGGGTTTGTGGGAGAAAGGAGCTGATCAGCAAGGGTGTTACTCTATTGTTATACCAAAACAGGGCACTGGAGCAAACGCTTGTTAAAATGCCAGTCCCATGGGCGGGGCTGGCACCGTGCCCCCTCCCTCCTCAGCAGACACCGGAGCCGGCCTACCCCACCTCTCCAGCGTTCCCACCACTTTCTTGTCCGTTTGCTTCCAGGGTCGTGTATCAGGATGGATTTTATGGTGCTGAGATTTATGTAAGTGCAGCCCTATGGGGAGGGGCGGGTGGCATCAGGCCTTCTGTTTGTCTCAATGAGAAATCAGCGTCTCCCTGGGCCTCCCATCCCACCCCACCCTTGAAGCCGCAAGGGCGAGAGCGCCATGTCTGCCCAGAGCATGGCATCCCCGGGAATCCCAGCACAACACAGTCTGGTGGTCTGTGTCCATCAATAGAGCCGTTAATGGGTCGCCCAGCAGCCCTGTGAGCTGAAGGCATCTTCCCATTGGCAAGGGTTCATATAATGGGGGTACTGGAACTCTGCCACGTCCCTAATCATGCTGTGGTCAGGGAGTGAGCCCCTAATGTACCCATGTTCAGGACGGGCTTCGAGAGGGGCCGAGAGGCAGGGCCCCTGCGTGCCTTTGCTTTGGGTCTTACTCACCGTGATGGAAGTCCGTTAGCCTCTCTCCCCCTTCATAGGGCGGCACCTGCTGCTGCTTCTGGCTCAGACTCACCGACGGCCCCACCCCTTGTACCCAGCCACCCTTCAGTCCTGGACAGTTGCCCACAATTCAGTTACCTGCTCATCTGAGGCCAGGACATCATCTGAGCTCACGTCCTCTTTTGCTCTTTGCCCTTGACCCTTCCTGGTGTCCAGGTCACCATCCAGAGTCACTGTGGGTTCTCCCAGCCCCTCAGCATCCAAGTCAGGCCCCAACTGGCCTGGTGGCAGGTCTGTGGGCACCTCTTCTGTGCCAAGGCCTGGCACCCAACCAGATGGGTTATTGGTACCTGCTGGTGTGTTGGAGTGCACAGATGGGTGTGTGAATGAATGAGTGAATGAATGGAGTGGAAGGCAGACCTGCCTCACCCCGAACTGTACCACCTGGCCATCTGCAGTCCTCAGATCTGTGTTAGGGAGCTAGGGGTCCAGGCCAAGCACCACCTACCCCTTCTCTGGCCAAGGCTGGGAGGCTGGAAGGTCTGCCTCCCTCCCTGGCCCCACCCACACAGGGTCTGTCTCTCTCCCCACTCACCCCTTCCCTGGGGAGCCCCACTAAGTCCCTCTGCTGTCTCTCCTCCCATTTACCCTGCAGGGAGGCTATGCAGCCTACAGATACGCTCAGCCCGCTGCAGCGGCGGCAGCCTACAGCGACAGGTGAGGCCAGGGGCTGGAGCGGGGTGGGGAGAAGATGGACAAGGATCCCTTGGGGGGCTGGGCCCAGACAGGCAGGAGGCGTAACCTACCTTTCCGGGGCTGGTGGGAGCAGGGTCAGGACAGGAGCAGGGCTGAGTGTGGCCCTCGAGCCAGTGAGCTCCTGACTTCAGTCACTTCCTGCTTGCCCCATGGGGAGGCTGTGGAAACTCCAGGTAGCAGACAGCATCTCTGATTCCCAGCCCCCCGCCCCTGCACCCACCCGTGTCTGTCTCTGGGGCAGATGCTTGAGTGCTTCCTCCCCAGGCAGCCTAGCCTAGTGCCTTTCCCCTTGGGCATCTGGCCTGTTGACCACTGAGCCCCACCACTCTGGCCTGGGGACTGCTTGCAATCCCTCCCACCTGGCAGCCCCTGGCTCCATCTCCCTGTCACGTCTGTGTGTGTACAGGACGCCATGGCCCAGCCCTGCCCTCTAAGGAGCTGAGTTCCCTGCACAGACTGCACAACTGGTGAAAGGAAAGTTGTGAGCGACACAGTGTCACATTCTTGAGGGCAGCGTCCCTGGTCCCTCCCACTGGCCCTCCCTCTCTTCTCCTGAAACCCTCCCCAGCATTTACCCTGTTCTTTTTGGGGTGGAAGTTTGCTTTTCCTGCAGGCAAGCTCTGTGAGGACGCTTCCCCCCCATGTAGCACTGAGTAGAACACACTCCCCCCCGCCCCCCCTCCCCCGCCGTCAGGGTCAGCACTCGGTGGGCATATTGAGAGCGTAGCCTATTGTGTTCCAGAAGCTTCCTTAACAAGAAGGAAGGGTAGGCCCTGCAGGAGGGAGGGTGCCTGTGCAGTGTCTGGAAGGAGGTGGAGGCCGTTGCCACCCCTCACCATGCCCCACCGTCTCCCACACCCTCTCCATGCTCTTCCCCAGTTATGGCAGAGTCTATGCAGCTGCTGACCCGTACCATCACACCATTGGGCCCGCGGCGACCTACAGCATTGGAACCATGGTAAGGAGCCCGGGCCCACCAGCCCTGGGTGCCAGTCCTAACAGCGGGGCGTGGCACTGCAGCTGGAGTGGGTGGCAAGGCCCTGGGGGGAGAGGCTGAGCCCTCTGACCAGTGCCTTGGTCCCGGAGACTTTGGAAGGAGCGAGGCCTGGATGTGAGTTAGGATGAGGGGAGGGCTGGCCCCTCATGCCCACTCTCAGTTGTGGGGAAGCAGGCCGAACGGCTGGTCGGCCCACCAGACCATATGGTCCTCTGGGAAGCACCCCAGTGTGCCTGATCCATTTCCCTGACCCCATCATTATAATAAAGTCCTGTTAAGGCCCCTCATTCCCACCACCAGGAAAACCTAAATTAAACCAGGGCCACTCTGCTTCCCAGCAGAGGCTCCCGAGGCACGCCCCCCCCCCCGCCCCCGCCGACCCCAGGGCTGTTTCTGCCCACGCCGCACCCCCACAGCCCGCCTGCACCACTGCAGCCCCTCACACCCAGGAGGGGAGCGCGGGGCACTGGCTGCTTCTCACCAGGCCCTGGCTCCTGGCTTCCTGGGGGTTCCTGGGGTCCTGGGGAAACTGCCTGCTCTTCCCCAGCCTCCTCCCTCAGACTGTGGGGTGGAGAGGGCGGGGCGGGAGGTGTGCGGCATGGCGTGTCTGTATGTGTGTGTGTGTGGCCAGCTGTCGACACGTGCAGCCCAGCTCACTCTGCACCCAGAGCTGCTTCCAGCGGACACCTGCCTCCTGTGCCCACCGGTCCCAGCCCCGGGGTGTGAGGTTTTAGCTAGATTGGCATCCAGCATCAAAGATGAAAACATCTTGGGGGGGAGTAAGGAGGGAGGAGCTTCAGAGGCAGGATGGATTTTTCCCATCTCCCTTGGTTTTGATGACTCCCTCCAATTTTTGTTTTGTCTTTTTCCATTTTTAACGAGCCTCAGACACCCCCAGCAGCCTGTGGTGGCTGCAGACAGTCACAGGAGGGGGTCTGACAGGGCACAGCACAGCCTTACCCGGATGGAGGCGCGATCCCCTGGCTCCCGGGCCTCCGTGCAGCTGCAGGCTAAAGGCTTTCATTACTGCACAGAGGGTTCCCTCTTGTGTCTTCGCTTTTTATTTTTAAGATTTTCTATTTTTTCCCCAATTTTTCTTCTCAACACGCTTGCCATGTTCTTCCCTTTTCTGGCAAAACTGGGTGGTTGGAGGGTGGGAGGCTCCTTTGGAGCCCTCCATGACTGGGAGCAGCCCAGGACATGGGAGGCTGGAACACCCAGGACCAGTTCTCCCCAGAAGGACAGGGCTGGGCCCTGGGTGAGCCCAGGAGGACCAAGGGACCCCCCGAGGCAAGGCTCTGGCACTGTGCCAGGCTCGCCTCTCCCAGCGTAGCTGGCTTCAGTGGCCCTAGGCTCTTGAGCCAAGGCCCAGGAACCCGTCAGGAGTTCCCTCAACCCTCTGAAGATGCCCTGTGCTGCCCTGCTTGGGTGCAAGGAGGTGGGGCTCTAGCCGGGACCCCACTCTGCATAAGGACAGTGAGAAGCCAGGCCTGAGCCCAGAGACGTGAGCCAGACATAGCTCAAAGCTCATGACCCAGAAGCACTGCTGGCCATGACCCCAGAGCACCCCCCACCGCTGGCCCCAAACCACCACGACAGAGGCAGACCCGAGCCCCCCTGTTGACCTGACAACCCAACCCCTTTCTCCCCAAGGACTTTAGGGGGAACGAACACAAGAGTGCTATTTCTCTTTTTGGTTTTCCTTGGTTTTTTTTCTTTTTGCTTTTTCCCCTCTTCCAAAAGGTGGTACTGATTGGCTGTTTTTCATCTTTGATGTTGCAGGCTAGCCTCTGCCGAGGAGGGTACAGCCGCTTCACCCCCTACTAGCAAGAGACCCAGCCCCTAACAGCATTCACACTGACTGCCTCTCACAAACCACACCCAACAGCCCAAAACCAGGCACAGCCACCAGGAAGACAGTGCACCCCTCCCGGCCAGCGACACGCACGGCTGGCCCTCTGCGACTCTAAAATCCATAGCTTTCCTCTCCAGCCAGCTGGTCTCCCCACCCCACCTGTGCTGGTGTGTGTGTCTTTGACCCTGGTTTTTCCTGTATGTCTGAAACCGTGATTTCCTATTGTGCGTTTGTTGTTGATGTACTCCCCAAGCCATGCAGGTACGGTATGCACACCACGGGGTCCAGGCTGGGCCAGACCAGGCAGCCCCCGAGCCGGGAGTAGCAGTAGCACCCTGTGAGGGCAAGAGCCATGTGTCCTGGCCTCCCAGGCTGCACAGAGCGGCAGAAACGCCTGGCAGGGCCTCCCCCAGAGCCACCCAGCCAGCCCCATGCCACGGCCCTAGTGTGCAGCGCCCTGACGCAGGGAGGGAGGGGCTCCAGGCGCCCCGTGTGGGTCCCCGGCTGAGGGTGCTCCCGCCGGCCTCCACCCAGCCAACCACAGGACTAGCCACTACCCCTCCTCGCCCCATTTGGCTGAAACTAATATTTTTAATCAAATTTTATTGACGATAATCCTTGCCGACGTAGTCACAAGCATGTCGCGTGGTGTGCGAACTGCTGTGGTCACGCCAGTCTTCGGCACTCCTTAGCACTGCGGCTATGAGAAACGGCAATGTGGAAAGGCGTGTCCCGGCCTCTCATCAGGGCGCCCCTTAGCACCACAGGGTGGAAGCCAGGCCAGACTTGCTCAGGGTTGGGGGAGGAGTGGGTTGTCCTGGAGGCACAGCCTACTCTCCCTGTCCCCAATCCCCAAAATGTCTTTATTGGGGTACATTCCAGAACTAGGGGTCCTCAACGGGAAAGCCGATGAGGGGCAGATGTACCCTTGCTCAGGCCCTCCCCACAAGAATGCAGGCTGCTCAGCCAAGCCCTGCATTAGGAGGACTGTAGGCAGGGAGGGCCCTGTGGCCCATGGCCCGCTCCCTCCCCAGCCCTAGGACTGGCCAGCCTGGCACATGGCGCTTCTGGGGAGACACTGGCTGCGACCTCAGTCGAGCACAGCCCCGGGCAGCCACTGGTCTGCCTGGGAAAAACCAGCCAAGATGGGCACGGTCCTTTCCTGGGGCTGGCCTGGGGCACACAGATCTGAACCTCCATGACAGGGAAAAATAGCCTCAGGCTCCAAGTGTGCCACGGCCGGGCTCCTGGGACAGGAAGGCCAGCTGGAGGGGTAGGTTCCCCACCAGCCAGGGCTGAGGTCCTGCAGCCCACCAGACCCTTGCTGTGGGGGACCCGGCTCCCTACCTCCCGTGGCCAGACCCTCACCCTCTGCCATCTCACCCAGGCTGCCTCAGGGCCTGCACTGGCCCAGTCTCTCCCCTCGCCCTGCCCTGCTCACCTCCGTCTCCTCCCATCCCGGGCTGCCTAGGCCCCATCCTGGCGTTCACCCACACTCACCCCTGGAAAATGAGGGTCCTGGAAGCTGGGGGGCAGTTGTGGGGGCGCCAGGACTTTAGGCCAGGGGCCCCATGCCATGCGGCCTGTCACCCTCACACCTGCCGTGCCTGCCCCTGAGAAGCTGCAAGTCCTGCCTTTCTGTTTCTGTTGTAGTGAAACCTTCCACGTTTCCTTCTCGGACCATGAAGGGCAAAAACAAAACAAAACAAAAAAAAACAAAAAAAGTCACAAAAAAAAAAAAAAAGATGTTAAGATCCAAGCAACAAAAAAACCAACCAAACCAAGAGGCATCCAACCGAGTCCAAGTCCCGCGTCCTGGCCACACGCCCGCACCGAAGGAGCACGCCGGCAGGGGCGCTGAGGAGCCCCGGGACAGGACGGCCCCGCCTCGTCGCTCGTCCCTGCCCTGGCTGGCAACGCAGTGGGGACGCCCCCCTCCATCTCAGGCAGTGGGGAAGTTGGAGGGGAAGGGGCCTCCCTTTGGGGCCTGTAGGGGGCTCTGTTTTCGATCCAGTCTTCCTTTCCCAGCCCCCTACTCCCAAGGTAGTGTGGGGCTCAGTAGCGCGGAGCAGGCCGGGGCCTGAGCAGGGAGGCACTGTGAAGACTTACCTTTGTGGCCAGCTGTGCCGGCGCGGGGCCGGCGGGGCTGGGGGTGCGGGCGGCTTTCATCCCAGGGGCTCCACTGGGCCCTGTCACCCTTGTGTCGCATCCTCTGCGTCCCACCTCCCTCGTGCCCGGCAGTCCCGCCCATGCCCCCAGCCTGGCGAGGAAGCCGTCTGACAGCAGCACAGGGCCAACTCCAGCAGAAAGGGCTGACCTGGCTCCAGGACTCAGGGGCACCCCAGGGGAGAACAAAGGAACCCTGGCCAGCCAGGAGCCACTCCTCACACCGCCGAGTGTGGCCAGGCTGGCCCTGAGGCCAAGGACGTGCTGCTCCTGGCTGTCTCGCTTTCTGGAGGAGGCCCGGGGCCTGTGCACACCAAGGCCGACCTCGTGCTGCCTGCTGGGACCCGGCCCTCCCTGCCGTGCCCCTGCGAGCCGAGTCCCACCAGGGGCACCCAGGGATGAGCCAGCTCCCGGCTGCACTGCAAGTTTAGGAGTCACAGTGGCTGTGGGCCTGGACGGACACAGCCAGAGCAGAGGCCCACGGGAAGGGCAGGGCGTGGGGGAGCCTGAGCCCACCCCTCCCTGCTCCCGGGGCAGGTGTCCAGGTGGCAGGAGCAGCACCAAGGACAGCCAAGCTCTCTGGCAGGCAGAGCAGGAGTAGAGCAGGTGGCAGGGAGGAGCCCCTCTCGAGGTGGGGAGCACTGGAGTAGACAAGCAGCAAAACATCCAGGCTCCCGACGCAGCGCCGCTGTCTCATGAAACGTCAAAAATTTAAAAATACACCTCACTTTCTATTCAGCATCAGCTACTGAAGCTCTCAAAATGGAATTCTCCTTTTCTATTCCCGTTGTACATAGCCCCCTCGCCCTGCCTCCGGCTTTGTCCTCTGTACAGAGCCCCCGTCCCTCTGCTGTTCCGGACCCTTCTGCAGCAGCTCACCCCCCGGCACAGATCCCCAGGACTGCAGCCGAGCCCCGGGCTTCCTTTCTTACCATTCTGTATGCTTCCAAGGTGTGACCATTCAAATTAATTAACAGTATTATTATTAAGATTATTAATAAAGATTTCTTTCTTCAAACCAGGACAACTCTGTATGCTCTGGCAGCTCCCGGGCCCGGTGGGTGGAGGGCATAGCGGCCCAGGAGGCAGGATCGGGGCCAGGATGGGACGCAGCCCTGCCTTGGTCTGTAGCCAGGTGGCAGTGGCATCAGAAGGCCCTTCTAGGCAAGAGACTTTCCAGTCTCATTCCTTGAGTCCATGTGGGTCCTCTGCATCCCACCCCAGGACAGGCTGGGTGGTGGCAGCTCATGGCAGCTTTGTGCTACCTGGCCTGCCTTTCGGACTCAGATCGAGGCCAGCCTCAGTCCCTTCCTTCCTGGTCACAGCACACACCGGGCACAGCGTGACCTCACAGAGCAGAATGCACCCCAGGAGGCTGGGTGTGGTGGCTCATGCTTGTAATCCCAGCACTTTGGGAGGCTGAGGCAGGCGGATCACCTGAGGCCAGTTCAGGACCAGCCTGGCCAACATAGTGAAACCCTGTCTCTACTAAAAATAAAAAATTAGCTGGGTGTGGTGGTGCATGCCTGTAGTCCCAGCTACTCGGGAGGCTGAGGCAGGAGAATTGCTTGAACCTGGGAGGCAGAGACTGCAGTGAGGTAAGAGCGTGCCACTGCACTCCAGCCTGGGCAACAGAGTAAGACTCTGTCCCTCCCCCTCCCCCTCAAAAAAAAAAAAAACGAACCCCAGGAGGCAGAAGGGTTAGACCTGGTGACCTTGGTCAACCCAATGCCAGAGAGAGCACAGACCTGGAGGGAGGGTGGGGAACATGGTACAGAGGCACCCGTGGCTGGTGCTCCAGCTGGTTCTGTGCCCCTGGTCTAGCCCGAGCTGGGGCTCATGAGGAGCCGTGTTGCTTCAAGGTAAACCCACAGGAGCTAGAGCACAGCTGCAAAGGGTCCGCTGAAGACAAGACGGGAAGGTGAGTGGCAGAAACTGAACTCGGAGCTCAGAAGCCTAGGGCTGGGCGGGGGCTGGGGCTGGACAGGGAGCCAGCATCCGACGCTGGGCTGGTGCTGCCCGCCCCCATCACACCAGGACTCCAGTGTTTTTCACAATGTCGGATCGTTTATTTCAGAGCAGTTACACCCAGCAGAGGGACACAGGCTTACACGCCAGCATATTAATTTTCCCGCATGCGAGCCCTGCACGGCGATGGGGCTGGGGAGCCAGGGCGGTGTGGTTCTGCCACACGCCACGCTCTGCTAAGCCCCCTTACTCCTAATTGCTTGCTCACCAGACTGTGAGAAAATAATTGCCATTATAAATTTTCCCTCCTCTGCATAAAATATTCAGAGAAACCAGCACTTAAAAGACTTCATGAAGGAAGGGCAGCGTGCATGCTGCGCCCCCACCACTGCAGAGGACACAGAGAGGCTGGGAGCCCCTCCCCAGATCCCTCTGTTTCCAAATGGGAGAGAGAGGCTCAAAAGGTTCCCAGGAAGGGTCACAGCTGAAAAAAAGAGTCGCGTGAGCTTGTGTTCACCTGCCCTCCACCCAGGACAGCGCCCGGCGGTTCCAGGCTGCAGGGGGGTCAGCAGAGGGACCCTCCTGCCCCACATCCTTGGCAAACGCTTCTCTTGGGACCACACGTGAGACATGGAAGAATGTTCCAAATTAGACAGAAGTCCAGACCTTTAATCCCAGGGCCTTCTGCTTGGCAAGAGTACCCAGGCAGGCAGGGAAGATGATGGAGAAAGAGGTGGATTTCAGCCCCTGGAAGGAGCCCCGGATCAGAGCGGCTGCTGAGCGCAAGCCTTGCCTGCCTCCTCCCCACGCAGGAGCAGGTGTGACTGGGCTGCCACCTGGTGGCCTCTGCTCTCACTGCAGGGCGAAATGACGGGGATGCCAGCCCTTCAGTGTGGGCTCTGGCTGGGGTCACAGGGCATCCTAGCCCTCAGCACTGCCCAATATCAAGGGGACCCCCACCGCCAGCCCTATGTGGCCTGGGGGTGAGACCCCCCCCAAAAGCAAGGGACTTCAGGCCACTGACTCCATGGAAGGACCACAACAGACCCCACCCAGACCAGCCGCAGGATGACCCAAGGCCGTGGGGTCTAGAGACCACACCAGCAAGCCTCCTGGGCAGCCTAGCAGAGGCCTGGGCAGAGGGGAGGAGGCAGCTAGAAAAGAGCAGGAAAGGCAGAAGGGGCCTGCGGTGAGGACCCAGCCTCCCTCACGCCCCACGCACCTGTGCTGCCTCCTGCTCAAGGGTAAGCCTGGAGGCCTCCCTGGTGCTTGGGTGAGGCTAAGGGAGGAGGTGAAGGAACAGAATAGCTGGAAAAGACCCCATGGCTCCTGCAGCTCCTGCATGCGGGAGGGGGCTGGGCTGGCGTAGGGAGCAGATGCTGCTGCCAGCCTGGCCTGACCTGTGACCTGAGCCTAAAGGCAGCCTGTCGAGAGAGCCCACAGCCTCTCACGGGCAGAGGCAGGGCCACAGTGCAGACCGCCTCAGGGCCACTTCCCTGCACGCCCACAGCCTGGAAGGGACACAGCAGGGCCAGGGGCTGGTGAGAACGCTGCAGAGATGACCTCACGCTCAGCAGCACAGTAAATTGCCAACGCCGGGGAACACACAGCAGCAGGGCTGGCCCACAGTGCCCACTCCTCGGGAAAGGGGCCTTTCCCACCGGGAGGAGGGGTCTCCAAGGCGTCCTCTCCCGCCACCTGCAGGCAGCCCCACCCTGGGAGCCCCTGTAGCTCGTCCTCATCCTCAGGAACATCTCTGGGCCTGCCCCAAAGCCTGCCTGCCACAACCTAAGCACCTTTCTCATAGTTTCATCTGCAGGAAAAAAATTCTCAGCATCAGCATCTTGCAGCCTATTAGGAAATACCCTTTATGGAATTTTCTGTTCTAAACATCCTGCCCACTTTCATGTTCACGTGGGAACCATCTACCGTGGGGAGGGGCTAGGCAGAAACAGGGCCCGCCACTCACCTTGCAGTGACCAACGCTGCAATCCCACCGCTTGGTTTCCTGTCACCAACGCCCTTCCCCTGCCCCCACCAAAAAGCCACAGCACTCAGCCTGGGGGTCTTCTGCTCCAGCCCTGGGACCTGGGTCTCACCGCCACTGCCGGCACTTAGCAGGCCCGGCGCAGGCCAGGGCCAGACGGCCAGGAAGAGGCCTCAGCCCGAGGCCAGACCACCAGGCCTTAGCATCTGCTCACTGGGGGGCCGAGTAGAGCAGAGCCGCCCGGCCCCACTCGGCCTGGGGCACCCGGAACCCTTCCTTGGGGACAGGCTCCACCAGAAACCCAATGCGACGATCCTGGCCGGGACCGGCGGCGTCCACCAGCAGATCCACTACCCGGTACTGGGTGGCAAAAGCCACCCCCAGGAACGTGGGCCTCTCTGGCCTCGGCAGCTCCCCGCCCGAAGAGCCATCGCCTGTCCCTCCCCAGCAGTGGATCCGGTAGCAGCGGACTTGCGGCAGGAGGAAGGACCAGTGCAGGGTGCAGCTGAGCTGGAGCAGAGCAGGGGGTCCCTCCCGCTCAGAGGCGGCCAGCTGCCAGCGGACGTGAGAGACAGTGACGGCCTGCACCTGGGGCAGCGGGGCCAGCAGGCTGGCAGCGTCCACCACCTGGCAGGAGAAAAGGCTCAGCATGGCTGGAAGCCTGGGGGCGAGGAGAGGGCGGCCCCACCCACACACTTCCCCTCCCTGACTCCCCCACCCCAGTTCCCCACTGAACCCGAGAAGGGGGCGGCCTGGGGCTGCCTCCACCCCCATTCCAGCTGGACAAACAGCCAGTCCAGCCCGAGCCCCTCCGGGAAGTGTCACCTGGATCTCTCCAAGGCGACAGGTGAAGCTCTCCTCCTCCCGGCTACCCGGCGGCCGTGCGAAGCAAACGAAGAGGTCCATCAAGAGGCACCCACGCAGGCTCACCTCGTAGCAGCTGGAGAGGCCAAAGGGCTGGTCACAGGCCGGGCTCAGCCCAGCGCTCCAGCGTGAGCCGGTCCAGAAGCCCCAAGCCACCCAAGCCAGAGCAGAAGGGAGATCCGTCCCAGGGTCAGTGGGGACCCCGGGCCGATAGCAGGGCTCCCAGCAGCTATCCTGGGCTCACGTCTCAGAGCTGCCCCAAACCCAGGGACCAGCCCAGGGCCCCTCCATCCCTCCAGCTCTGGGGTTTCCAACAGAGACTTGAGTGAAGGAGAGGGACTTACTGCTGGACCCAGCCCCCACTCAGCTGCCGGCCGCAGCGGCCCACCCATCTGGCCAGCTTGGTGGGAGGCACCCGGAGGGGTCGGAGGCTGTGTCTTGAGCTTGTTTCTGCTGGAGGAGGAGACACAGGACTTAAAAAAGGAGAATCTCAAAGGAAAAGGTGCTGGGAGGGACCACCAAGGGAGCCCCTAGAATCCAGAGAAGACCCCCCATGACGCCAGATGCTCGCAGGTACTGAGAAGCGACCAGGCAGAGCTCCAGAGGAGCTCAGCAAACGAAACGCACGTCTGGGTCAGCCACACTCTCACCCGTCCTGGCTTCCTCCAGCCTGCTGTCTCCCCACCCCATCTCCTCACCCCTCTCCACACCGCGGCCAGCAGCAACCCTGTGTGCGGCTCAGGTCTCCAGGAGGGGCCACTGTCTAGCCTGCATAGATGCCTCAGCGGCCCAGTGAGGCCACAGGGCAGAGGTTGCGGCTGAGAAGTGAACCCTTCCTGTCCAGGCCTTGACCACAGCTGCCCTGACTCTAGCAAAGGCCGGATTCACCCTCCACTGTCCACACCAGCTCCTCCCCACACTCCAGGAGCTTTCCACACCTCTGGCCCCTGAGCTCTCCCCGGGCAGAGGCAGGCCTGGGCCCCCATCGCCTCACCATTCAACACTGAGATGCCACTGATGTGACAGCTGCTAGCATCCCCCGTAGTCAGCTCCAAAGCAACCGTGACGTCCGTAGGCCCTTCAAGCTTGTATACCACGGACAGAAACATTTTAGGGGGCACAGGGACCTGCAGGGAAAATAACCTGGGAGAGAAAGGTCCTGTGCTGACTGCCGCAGAGAAGTCACTGAGAAATAGAAGCCAGCTCCAAATCGCGCCCGCAGGCCCTCCCTTGGGGAATAGGGGTCCTGAACAGGAAACACTCCCACAGAGTGGTCCTGTCCATGGCCAGGGACAAGCCCTCCCCAAGGCCAGATTCTGTTGTGGGCTGAAACATCTCAATTCTGAAATACTATATGATTCCCTCATATGGGGCATCTAAAGTATCCAAACTCACAGATGCAGGGTGGACGGTGGCCTTGGCGGGGCTGGGGGAGGATGGAGGACCAATGAGCAATGGGGAGAGTCAGTCCTACAAGATGACACAGCTCTAGGGATCTGTCACACAGCAACGCACGCAGCGTCCACACTCCTGACCGTTCACTTCAACATGGTGAACATGGTACATTTCATGTGAATGCACTTTTGACCACAATTTTAAAAAACCAATCTGGGTCTGTCCTCTGTCCTCATTCTGGCCTCCACTGCCCCATCCCAGTTCTGCAGCCACCATGTGTGACGGGAGAAGCTGGTGGGCCCGCATGTCCCCAGTCACTCACCCACCTCACAGCCACATTTCCAGCCTCCGACGGGATCACACCCCGGATGAGCAGGGAGCTGCCCCCATGCCAAGCGTCCTCCAGGCAGCAGTGCGTCCTCACCCAGCCCCGGCCATCCCCTCCCAGCCTGTGTTCTCCAAACAAGGGCTGCATCTCCTGGGCGCTCAGGTGGTACCAGGGCCCCACTGTCTCCTCCTGAAGAAAAGGGCAGAACGGGGGCACTCAGCAGAGGCCAACAGAGCAGATGTGCCCGGAGCAGCAGGGAGGGGCAAACCACCACCATGCCTGCAAGCAAGCCCCAGGCTCCTCCCACCTGTCCCAGCTGAGGCCAGAAGACAGACACAATGGAAGGCATACACCCACCTGGCCATAGCAGACCCTCCGTGCACCCATGCCCAGGCAGAAGGATGTGACGAAAGGCAAGGAGCAGATGCTATGTGTGGGCAGATAACGCTCCAACCGGCCCCAGAACCTGCCAGAGACATGGGGGAAACAGCTCGGTCTGGAGGAAGGGAGGGAGCCTCCCAGTGTCCCTTGAACTTGCTGGTGGAAACTCGAGGATCTCCTGCACCCTCCAAGACAGGTCTTCCGGGAGGACTGCAGCCTCCCCAGCCATGGAAATGTTGGAAACACACGTCTGCAGGAAGCGGTCTCTGGGTTTGGTCCCTACCTGGAAGCAGCCAGGGTGGCTGGTTTCTCCTCCCTTCATCCTCCTCTAACCACCCCCCTAGGAAGGGTCCCTAAAAAGCACGAACATGTCTTATCAGAGAAACCAGGGATGCTTCCCACCCATCAGCCTGCACTAAGCACCCAGGATGGCAGGACTCACTTGTCCTGGTTCTGGAAGAAATCATCCTTCTCCAGACACTCGTACACCCAGCCAGGAGCAAACAGAGCCACGGAGAAGCCATGCTTCCGGATCAGCTCCAACGACTGAGGAGACAGACATCAGAGAGACGCTGGGCACGTCAGGACCACAGAGCCCAGACAGGCTCCTGGACGCCAGTGACAGGGGTAGGGGCTTTCAGGGCAGCTGGGAAACGGGAGGGGGAAGCTGTCCAACCCCTCCCTCCTAACTGCACGTGGGGGCTGCAGGGCGTCACCCCCCTCATTCCACAAGCCAGCCAGAAGAGGGGGTGGGAGAGGTGGCCAGGCGGTCAGCGCTGCTGCATGGGTAGGAGGAACGGGGCGCTGTCTGTGGCCACGGTCCCCTCACCCTCTGGCACACCTCTCATTCGATTATCAGAATCCCAGGCAGTAAAGAGGTTCTCCCGTTATTGGATTAATTTACTCATCTGAAGCTAAATTAATGGCTGACAACATCCCTGGGGCTCTGGGAAGGGGCAGGACTGACAGGCCAGAGGCAGGCAGAGCCCTGCACATCCCATGCCAGGGGCACCAGCCCGGCCCCGCTCCTTCCTCCATGCTGGCGTGACCTGCCTTACCAGAAAATGCTCCCTCGTCGTGACACCTGCCACTTCCCAAACCCTTGGTGCTTCCCCCGTCCTCACCCCAAGCCTCAAGAGAGGTGCCGCGGGCCCCTCCGAGACCGCCCAGGCTTCCCCGCCAGGGAGGTCAAGGAATGCAGCAGGGATGGGAGGGCACAGGGTGCCTCTGTCCAGTAACACCCACGCAAAAACACACTAGCCAACTGTAGAAATGGCCGGGAAGGGGTTTCAGTGGGGACACAGCTTGGCCAGACAGGACACCCTGTTTCTCAATGCCGCAGGGTCCCCGCTCCAGGAAGAACCGCTGCCGTGGTTCCTTTGAGGTGCGGACGGGAACAGAAGGTCCATGAGGAAATGAGGTCCCAGGGGAGGCACTGGGCCATGGCTTTGGACGAAGGGGACCACCCACCTTGTCTGTGTCGAATCGGCCTCCGACCACATTCCCCCGAGCGAACACATCCACGCCCACGTACACGCTGGCCCGGCGCTCCCCCGCCTGCCCCAGCATCCGCTCCAGGTGCTCCTCCTGCCAGTTATAGTTGGTGAAGAAGCCGTCACAGGAATCAAAGAAGACTCTGAAGAACAACAAGGACCTGCTGTGAGGCCCAGGCCCAGAGGGACGGGGCCACCACCCCCACCCCGCAGTCTCAGCCTTCCCCCTCCTAGAGCCCAGAGGGACGAGGCCACCACCCCCACCCCACACAGTCTCAGCCTTTCCCCTCCAAGAGCCCAGAGGCACCTGCAATTCACAGGCTGGGAGCTGCCTCCAGGACCTAAGACACAGCCTGGTCCCCAAGGGCAGGGAGCAGCCCCAGATGGTGACCTGAAACCCTCACCCAGCACCCATGGCATCTGCTGAGGCTCAGAATGTTAAAAGAACTCTTTGCCTTCTCTGTGTTTTTACCCAATGCAGTCATATATGCGCTGCCTCCGTGAGGGAGACTGCACCCGCCCCTCGTGGCACGTGGCGCCCGACCCTCGAGGCACCGCCCCTTGCAGCCCATCTGCAGGCTCGCCTGTTGTGCTGGTTGAGTTCATTCTGCCATTTGAGCTGCCCGCTCTGCATCACACTGTCGTACCACAGCACCAGGCCCCCCCGGACCTGCCGGTGCAGCTGCGTGGTCAGGTACCGCAGGAAAGGAGGCATGTTCCCCACAGCGGCCAGCTGAAAGAGAGGAAGGAGGTGAGAGCCTCGGTGAGCCCCAGATCTATCTGCCTTGAGAAGTTTCTGGCGCCGGACAGACGGGGACGCAGAGCAGACGGATCCGCAGGAGAAGCTGCAGTCCTGAAAGGCCCTCCCCGCCATGGCCTCGAACGTGGAGTCCAGCCAAACAGAGGACTGCCCTTTCTTATTGCGGCAGGAAGGACACGAATGCAGAAGTCAGGAAAAGCGAGTCCAAAGAAAGGGAGGGAGCCCAGAGAAGGAAACCACACACCCAGCCCCAGCAGCTCACAGAGGAGAAGCGGAAAGAGCCAGCCGGCCGAGCTAGCCGAGCCAGAGTACTTTCTGGAAACGGTCGGAGGAGATTCCATCTCACTGCGAGTCAGCGCTGCTGCCACCTGCAGCCCAGGTGTGGGGTGAGGTAAGGCCAAGGAAGGAAAGAGGTGGAGGTGGGCAGCAAAACAGCAAGGGGCGGGGGGTGGGCGAGGGCCGGGCGCTCACACTCAGAGGGTTCTCGATGTTGATCAGCCAGCCATCGAAACGAAAAAACTGAGCGATCTGGACCAGCTGGTTGGCCACTGCCTGGTATGAGCGCTCGTCCCCGGCCAGAAAGGCTTCACAGAGCCTTGCCCCTTCATTCCACTCCGTGATGAACGTCCCTGTGAGGACAGCAGAGAAACAAGGTCGGCCACGGGAATCGCTTCCCTCGACCCTTTTTCAAAGCGAGGTTCCCCAACTGGCAGCCTTAGTATCACCTGACCACTTGGTAGACATTCAGACCCCCGTATAGCTAGTGAATCAGACACTCTGCCAGCGGGGACCAGCAGTCCTGGTGACGGAGGCCCATACACGATGGGGATTGAGGCTACAGCCTGAGCAGCCCTGTTCTGACCCCAGGAATCGGCAAACCGTGGCCCTGGGGCCCATGCCTGCTACCACCCATGTGTGTAAATGCAATTTTATTAGACACAGCCCCACCAATTTTTTACCTGCTGTCACTCTAATAATCACCACAGTGACCCAGTGGTCTGAAATCCTGAAAATACTATCTGGTCCTTTCCAGAAAAAACCTGCAGATGCCTGTTCTAACCGACCGAGGCGGCCCTCAGCGAGGGGATCTGTGCACTGAGAAGTAGACAAAGCCCGAGCCTCCTAATCACGGAGTCCCCTGGCTGGTGAGCTGAGTCTGGCTGAGACAGAGGTGAGTGCCTGGCTCTTACCCAGCACACAGACCCCCTGCCTGTGGGCAGCGTTGGTCCAGCCCACCGGGGGGATGGTGACTGTGTGGTGGCTGAAGTACACAAAGACGTCGATGTACTGCCAGTGGTAGAAGGCATAGGGAGTCTGTGCCGCCGAGCCCTGAATGAACCTGGGGAAAGAAACAGCATGGGGCCGGCTGCGGCAGCTCAGGCCTGTATTCCCAGCACTTTGGGAAGCCAAGGCGGGCAGATCACTTGAGCCCAGGGGTTTAAGACCAGCCTGGGCAACATGGCAAAACCCCAACTCTCCCCCTAAAAGTGAAAAAATTTGCCAGGTGTGGTGGTGCACACCTGTAGTCCCAGCTACTTGGGAGGCTGAAGTGGGAGAACCACTTGAGCCCAAGAGGTCAAGGCTGCAGTGAGCCCAGATCGCACCACTGCACTCCAGCCTGGGTGACAGAGTGACACCCTGTCTCAAAAGAAAAAGAAAAAAAAAATAGAGTCGGGTCCCAGGAAACAGAATAAGGACACAGAGACCACAGGGGGTCCCCAAAGGTTTCTCCTTAGTTCCATTCAGTCAAGACTCCCGGAAGCCCACCATGTCCAGGCATGGTGCAGCCAGGGAGAGAGGCAGGAGCCAGCCGCCATTCCTGCAGCCGCAGGTGACTTGCTGTGACCGGGGCGTTAGGCATTTGCCATCGAATCTGATGGATGGAGCATCGCCACTCGCTACGAGCAGATGAACAAAGGAGAGAAGGGAAGGGAAGCAGGAAGGCTCATGTCAAAGTCCCATCTCTGCTTTCCCCTTCTATGCGGAGGGGCAGGCAGTCCCTCAGGACACAGTCTCCTGGAATCCAAAGGTTGGGGCTGACAGCGGCGTGAGCTGTGCCCAAGGTTTCATCACCTGCCTCTGTCTCTACCTTGATGGCTGGCTCTGACTCAAGCCTTCCCGTCAATCACAGGGTCCAAGGTTGTTTTATGGACATGTAAAAGCGCCACATGGACTCCTTGGTAACTTTGGATGGGACGTCTGCAGCTGGGGTGGGTGGGGCGTGTGACATCTCTGTGCATCAAAGCCAGAGCCCAGCGATCCAGAACAGGATCGGAGCTTAAGCAGAGGAGCTTAAGCAGAGGAACACCAAACTGAGTGAGGATTTGAGGGTGGGGGCCGGCAGCTGAAGGGGACCCCCTGCCTGCTGTGCCCCCTCCAATCTACCAGACTGCAAGTCGAGGAGCTTTAAGGAGTCAAAAGGGACATAAGATATTGCCTAAGCCAATCTTCAACCCCCCCCTTTTTTTTTTTTTTTTTTTTTTGAGGCAGTCTCACTCTGCTGCCCAGGCTGGAGTGCAGTGGCTCAGCCTCAGCTCACTGCAATCTCTGCCTCATGTTTCAAGCTATTCTTCTGCATTAGCCTCCTGGGTAGCTGGATTACAGGCACCCACCACCACACCTGGCTAATTTTTGTATTTTTAGTAGAGGCAGGGTTTCGCCATGTTGGCCAGGCTGGTCTCAAACTCCTGAACTCAGGTGATCTACCTGCCTTGATCTCCCAAAGTTCAGGGATTACAGGCGTGAGCCACCACCCCCGGCCCAATCTTCCCTTTTTACAGATGAAACACTGAGGGCTGCCTTCCTCTGTTAGTACGGTCCCTCCAATGCCTGTCTCCTGACGCCCCACCCAGTGCTCTTTCTACACACGGCACTCTCTCCTACCACTCCAGCCCCCACCCCAGCAAAGGAAAACAATCAATGTGAGGCCACGTCCTCACCTGTCATCCAGGTACCCGCCCATCATGTCATGGCACAACAAAGTCCGGGGCCTCTGGCTGCTCAGAGGGGGCTGGCGACACGCCAGGGGCTCCAGGGCCACGTTAAAGCCATCCTCCATGTGGGGCGTCCATGCCAAGAGCTCCTCCAGAGAAGACAAGTAAAAGCTGATAGGTTTAGTGGTGTCCTTGTCATAATATCTAACTGGTCCGAGGACAGAAACATCAAGGAATGAATGGAAATTATTATAGGATTAATGGAAACGCTTTGATAATAACAGAGAAGGAACATGAGAAGGGGTGGGGGCTGACCTGCCCCGAAGCCCCAGGCGTGAAGGTGGAGTCAGTATTCAGAGCCTCTGTCTCCTCACCTGGCAGGGGGTCCGAGGAAAAACTGACCACTTCTCGAAAAACTGTCTCTTCTTCATCATCTTTGATTCTAAGCAAAGAAGGAGTTGTACATTTATAATTTTTTTTTAAAATAGACTTAGAAGCAAATGGACCAGTTTCACCTAAACATGGAGGGAGAGAGATTCTCTGGCTTACATTTTTAATATTAACTATAGGAACATTGTATAAAGCAATGAAGTAGCGTGTGACAGTCCTGAGGTCACCTGTATTAGCAACCAGAGCTTCGCTTCTGCATGGACACGTGGCAAAGATTATTCCCAAGAATAAACCTTACCCTAGGCCAGACGCAGTGGCTCACGCCTGTAATCCCAACACTGCAGGAGGCCAAGGTGGGTGGATCACCTGAGGTCAGGAGTTAAAGACCAGCCTGGCCAACATGGCAAAACCCCGTCTCTACCAAAAATACAAAAATTAGTCAGGCATGGTGGCACACGCCTGTAATCCTAGCACCTTGGGAGGCTGAGGCAAGAGAATCGCCTGAACCCGGGAGGCGAAGGTTGCAGTGAGCCAAGATTGCGCCACTGCACTCCAACTTGGGTGACAGAGCAAGACTCTGTTTCAAAAATAATAAATAGAATAAATCTTACCCTCTAAAGCAGCCACCCAAATATCACACTCCAAAGACCAGACATATATACTTCACAGGGTCCCCAGGATTTGCTATGGCCAAGGGACAATATCCAAATACCCAAAGTACAGAAAGTTTCAGGTCGTAAGACAGCAGGGGCCAGGCTTTCTAACAGGCCATGCTTCCCTCAGCGCCTTCCATGCTGTTCATGCATGGATGTTACAGGAAGAAAGAGCTCCTTTGGCACGTTAACATGGAAAGCCTCTGAATACATCTCAAACCACTTCCTTTTAAAATTTTATTTTATTTATTTTATTTGTTTGTTCGTTTGTTTTGAGACAGAGTCTTGCTCTGTTGCCAGGCGCCAGGCTGGAGTGCAGTGGCACGATCGCGGCTCACTGCAACCTCTACTTCCCAGGTTCAAGTGAGTCTCCTGCCTCAGCCTCCGGAGTAGCTGGGATTACAGGTGTCTGCCACCATGCCTGACTAATTTTGTCTTTTTAGTACAGACGGAGTTTCATCATGTTGGCCAGGCTGGTCTCAAAATCCGGAACTCAAGTGATCCACCCACCTCGGCCTCCCAAGTGCGGGGATTACAGGCATGAGCTATCATGCCTGGCCTAAAAAATTATAATTATTTTAAGATCAGTAAGACACTGCCGTGACTATCACCCAAGGCCACTTCTTTGTTCACTGCGCTGTCATCTGTCTGCACCCCACTGCCATTCAGAGGCCTGTGGCCAAGAGTCCTTGGTAGTGTCTGCCACCACCAAACATTGACCTGGGGCCTCCAGAATGGCACTGAGAGACCCTGAGGACTGCAGGGTGGGGGCAGATTCAAGCAGAGATGCCACAGAAGGTGTTCCTCTCCACCTTCCTTTTCCCAAGCCCCCTCCCTTGTTGACGTCCTTATTATCCTTCAGCCACCCCCTCCCGGGCCTTCTCAGAGCAATCCTCACCCACACCAGGTCACCTCTGTCACCTGTCATTCCTCCACTAGGAAGAAAACAGCCATCTCCGCATTCCTCCTGTCCAAAAATACCTTTCCCGCCAGCCCCCATCCCGCCACCACGAGGCTGAAATGCCAGCAGTCTCACTGCTTTGGGTTTAACAAAGCTACGGCTGCAGTTTCCAGAAGCCAAGTCTGTGCTCCTAACTTCCCCTCTCCACGCCCCGCCCCCGCAACCTACTGAGGGGAGCTTTGCTGGGCGGGCAGATGTCCCAGAAAAGAAGGAAGCCTGGCCCAGAGGAGCACGTTCGTGCCTTTCTGTCTCTGTGCCTTGGCCCATTCTGTTCCCCCCAGCTGGATACCCTACTCCCATTCTCCATCTGCTGAAGGCTTCCTCCTCCCCAAAGACTCAGTTCTAATGTCACCCCTGCAGAAGGCCACCCCTTCCAGCGGCCGGCATCCACTGAGCCACGAGCACCGCCGCTGGGATCTTCCGCACAAACCGGCGGCGTGAGAGGCAGGGGGTCTGGCCGGGGCGCCGGGATTCCCGCCAGGCCCCACGGCCACTGGGGTTTGCACCCGCATTTCTGGGGGTCAGGCACGGGGACCGGAGGCGGTTGCCCGGCAGTGGCGCAGGGACGGCGGGAAGAACCGGGGCGGAGGGGTGCTGCCACCCGCTGACCCCTGCTGTGCACGGAGCGGACACCGGCGCCGGCCCCCGCCCCTCGGCGCGCCCGTGCGGGGGAACCCCGGGCCCCGCAGATCGGGGGTTCACCCTGGCCCCGCAGTCCCACCTCCTCCCCGGCCGCCGCCGCCGCCGCCGCCGCCGCCGCGGCTCCTGCTCCTCCTCCCGCGTCCCCGCCTCCGGGGCCGCTGGCCCCTGCAGCTGCTGCTCCCGCTCCCGCCGCCGCCGCCGCGCAGCCGACCGGGTCACCGCCACCACCGCGGCCTCCATGACACCGTCCGCGCGGGTGGCGCGTCGCCCGGCCTGAGAGCCAATCGCAGGCCCAGGCCAGCCCCCGCGCCGCGCTCGGCCAATGGGAAGTGCGCAGCGCTCACGCCGCGCTGAGAACGGACTCCGGACCACCGCGCCCCGCGGCGGGGACTTTGTAGCGGGGACAGCCCAGGGGCGGGGCCGAGGACGGGGCGGGGCCTCGCGGGGCGGGGCCGGGGAGAGGCGTGGTCGGAGGTGGGGCGGGGCTGTGAGGGACGTGGTCTGGGCGAGTTCGAGCACAGGGATTGACGTCGTTGTTGTTTTTGCCCATCTTTGGGTATGAGTCCAGGGTTCTAGAAGGCTCTAGAAGGCTTCGGAAGGCCCCAGTCTGCGAGTTCTCTCTGGAGCCTCACCAGCCTCGTTTTTCGAACAAATCGAGGTTTATCCCGGAGAGATTAAGCAGTCTCTCAAAAGGCACAAAGTCACTAAATGGTGAAAATGAAACTAACTCATCCAGCTAATCCCTATTAAAAGATAATTTTCAGGCCGGGCGCGGTGGCTCTCACCTGTGATCTGAGCACTTTGGGAGCCGGGCATGATGTTGGGCACCTGTAACCCCAGCTACTTGGGAGGCCGGGACAGGGGAATCACTTGAACCTGGGAGGCGGAGGTTGCAGTGAGCCAAGATCGCGCCACTGCACTACACAGCCTGAGCAACAGAGCGAGACTCTGTCCTCCCTCCCAAAAAATGAAAAATCAGAAAAAGGTAAAATCCTGAATCTCTTTACAATATAAATATCAACACGTGTTAAAGATTTTATTCGACTCGTTAATCAACCAAGGAACCAGACAGACCAGTGTTATTATTTAATATATACCCGGTCCAAAGGGGACTCCCAAGAGAGGCTCCTGTTGGAGGGGAAGCCTGGAAATGGATGTGGGAGCAGGCAGAAGGGGTCTTTCCAGGGGCTGGGGGTTAGAGGTGAGGACAGGAGAGGTTGTTGCACCACTACTGCACAAGAGAATGTGCATGTCCCTGAGATCCTCACAACCTACAAAGAGCTGTAAAAAAAAAGACTATAAGGCTGGGCACAGCGGCTCATGCCTGTAATCCCAGCACTTTGGGAGGCCAAGTTGGGTGGATCACCTGAAGTCAGGAGTTCGAGACCAGCCTGGCCAACATGGGGAAACCTTGTCTCTACTAAAAATACAAAAATTAGCCAGGTGTGGTGGTGCATGCCTGTAATCTCAGCTACTCAGGAGGCTGAGGCCAGAGAATCACTGGAACCAGGGAGGCAGAAGCTGCAGTGAGCTGAGACTGTGCCACTGCACTCCAGCCTGGGTGACAGAGTGAGACTCCATCTCAAAAAGAAAAAAAAAGACGGTGAAAGTTAGTATCTGACCAGGTGGGAGCTGGTGCCCTGTGTAGGATGCATAGTTTTCCAGTGAAACACAGATTTCTTTCTGCAGTCCCAAACCCGTGTTCAACAGTCATGGTTGCTCTGCCTCTAAGTGTGCAGGGCCTGGAGTGGCACCTCTGCAAGAGTGGCACTGCCCAGCATCTTAGGCACAGAAGGAGTTCACAGGAAACATGATAAAACTGAGGCCTGGAAGCCAGAATTCAAGGCTGGGCCCCACAGGGCAGGCCAAGGCTCTCCTCCCTCCAGGACCCAACGCCACTCCGCAACTAGGAGCTTCCAGTGCTGGGCTGCAGCTGCTGCCCAAGCCAAGCTGACTGGGCCTTTCTTATTGTTGTAGACTTTGAACTTTATGAGGCTCCAAGCTTCCATAAACGCCAAGGGTGGGAACTATGACTAAGGTTGTTGAATATAGGCCATGGTGCAGGCCTGCCAGTTAGGCAGGAAGGACGGGCCCCTCAGAAGCAGAACACGCTGACCCATGGGGACGACAGAGATGGCAGAGGCCTCCTCTCTGGGGCTTCAGCCCTTGCAGTGGGTGAGGGCAGTGGATCACCAGGCTCACTCCTGCAGTGTTCAGGAGTGCACTGGACGTAGTCAGTCTTAATTTGGTGTGCATCTACCCAGGCATTCCCAAGCCCTCACCTGTAGCTTAGCAATAAAAATTGATAAACTTTCATCCTGCCCAGGTTAGAACACAGTTCCAAGGGATACTTTGAACAGCCCTTGGTTAATGCTTAGCCTCTGGGAAAAAAATATGCCCAAACCTCCCTTCTCGTCTCTCCTTTCCAAAGAGTAGGCATCTGGTCTGGAAGAGCAAGAAGGTGAAAGTCACCCACACGCCCCTGAGGACAGAGAGGACTCAGATCTCGTGGCCTCTTGTTAGCCCCTGTGGCTCCTGGTCTCTCTGGGGGTCAGGCCAAGCCTGGAGGGGCCATGTCTGCCCTTGAGCTCACATTGGCTCACGCTGGGGCTCTGGATCTCTTTGAGGCCTGAGTGGGTCCTCTAAAACCCCAACCTTCTAGGGTTTCCAGGTAAAATACAGAGCAACCAGTTAAATTTGAATTCCAAATAAATGACACCTGGGACACAGGACAAGCTTATACTAGAAAGACATCACATATTTATCTAAAATTCAAACTGAACTAGGGTGCTGCCTGTGCGTCTGCTCAATCTGGCATTCCTACCTGTGAATCTGCACTACGGCCTCGGGAGAGCCACCCTGTCCTGTTATAGGGGCCCCTCTGACACCTTGCTGCTGGCTCTCGGCTGTCCTGGCCTCTGCTCACACCGGTACAGGAAGCCTGGTTGGTTTGGGACAGCTGAGCTTGGGGCCTCCCTGCCTGACCCTGCTGTTCTGTCAGCTTCCTGTCGCAGGTGCCCCCACCCCCACAGCACCTGCGCCTGCCGCCGCACCACCCCTCAGCCGTGCCCAGAATGGGCACCTAGACTCACACCTGCATGCTCTGCCTTCCTCTGCCTCCTCCCTCATGGCCTCTGGGGGAGCCAGAAATGAGAACCAGGTGAGTGGACACCACCTGCTCCCCCCACCCCCAGACTTGGTTGCTGAGATACTGAAGAGTGTGGCAGGAACTGCAGCTTGTCTCCAGTATTCCTTCCTCACCCGCACTTTCAGAACGGAAGCCCCATGCTTTTGCTGACTATATGGTAGCCCAGATGAAGACAGCATTCCCCAGCGACAGGACTTACGCTTTCCACGTACACTTACTTACGAGCAAGTTCTGGTTTATGAAACAAGAAACAAACTGATATGTGCAATTGCGCTTGTGCCTGCAAAAAAAGAAGGTATGCCCTCCACTTCTCCTTCCTCGCTTCTGCTGGTCACCAGCTAGGGACAAGGATGTGATGGCAGGAACTGCGGCAGCCATCTGAGACCATGAGATGGAAGCCACTTGTGGAAGGGGTAGGAGGGGCCTAGGTCCCCAACAGCAAGATCAGTGTCTCCGTGGACTGCTTATGTCCAGACTTTATTTTGTTTTTATTATTATTTTTTTAGACAGAGTCCCACTCTGTCGTCCAGGCTGGAGCACAGTGGCATGATCTAGGCTCACTGCAACCTCCAGCTCCTGGGTTCAAGTGATTGTCCTGCCTCAGCCTCCCAAGTAGCTGGGACTACAGGCACCTACCACCATGCCTGACTAATTTTTTTGTATTTTTAGTGGAGACAGGGTTTCACCATATTGGCCAGGCTGATCTCAAACTCCTGACCTCAGGTGATCTGCCCACCTCAGTCTCCCCACCTGAGCTACCACACCCGGCCAGCCCAGACTCTTAAATGAGAGAAATACCCTTCTGTAAATACCCTTCTGTAAATACCCTTCTGTCTTATTTAAGCTGATACTATCTTGGTGTTTTTTGCAGTAGCTATATCTAACTAAGATGAGTGGGGTGAATCCTGGAATTTAGACAAGCCTCTCAAAACTGCAGTCTGTGTGCAAGGCTGGTATCTTTTTTTGTTATTCAAAATCTTCTTACCTTGTTCATTCTCATTGCATTCCTTCTGCAATAGATCTCACGGTCCCTTCATTCAGATGCATGTCTCAGACCAGCTGGAGGAAAAGCAAAAAGCACATGTAAAACTTTCAAGGCTGGACATGGTGGCTCATGCCTGTAATTCCAGCAATTTGGGAGGCCAAGGCAGGAGGATCACTTGAGCTCAGGACTTGGAAAGCAGTCTCTGCAATATGGAGAAACCCCATCTCTCCAAAAAATACAAAAAATTATCCTGGCTTGGTGGTGTGCGCCTGTATTCCAAGCTACTTGGGAGACACTCGCATCTCTAAAGAAAATTAGCGAGGCATTGTGGCACACCCCTGGATTCCCAGCTGCTCTGGAGGCTGACGCAAGAGGATAGCTTGAGCCAGGAGTGAGGCTGCAGTGAGCTATAACTGCATCACTGCACTCCAGCCTGGGTGACAAAGCAAGGGCCTGTCTCAAAAAAATCTGAACCAGCCGGGCGTGGGAGCTCACTCTTGTAATCCCAGCACTTTAGGAGGCCAATATGTATGAATCACTCGAGCGCAGGAGTTCAAGACCAGCCTGGGCAACATGGCAAAACCCCATCTCTACAAAAAAATACAAAAAATTAGCCAGGCATGGTGGCATATGCCTGCAGTCCCAGCTACTCTGGAGACTTAAGTGGGAAGATTGCTTGAGCCCAGGAGGTCAAGGCTGCAGTGAGCTGAAATGCCACTACTGCACTTCAGCCTGGGTGACAGAGCGAGACCCTGTCTTCAAAAAAAAAAAAACCAACTTGTGACACACAAAAAATCTTCAAGTTGCACAGCTTGTAATGTCAGTTAGCCCTTTGGACCTGTGTTACATCTTCTATGACAATCCCATTAAGCCCTTTGTTCATTTCAATCATGTTTTTTTTTTTTTTTTTTTGAAACAAAGTTTCACTCTTGTCTTTCAGGCAGGAGTGCAAAGGCACGATCTCGGCTCACTGCAACCTCCGCCTCCCAGATTTAAGCGATTCTTCTGCCTCAGCCTCCTGAGTAGCTGGGATTACAGGCATGCACCACCACACCCAGCTAATTTCATATATTTAGTAGAAACGGGGTTTCACCATGTTGGTCAGGCTGGTCTCAAACTCCCGACTTCAGGTGATCCACCTGCCTCGGCCTCCCAAAGTGCTGGGATTACAGGCGTGAGCCACCACACCTGGCCAATCACGCTCTTTTCTTCCTGGTGTGTAGGGGTCTGTTGCATGGTCCAGATGCTCATATTTTGCCTTTACTGTCTATAAATGGAGCGAATATGTGTGCTGCTTGTCTTTGAACCCCTTCAACGTCTCTTGTAGTATCAGTATTTTACAATTCAGTGCGGTCAGATGGATTTATATCGTCCTCTGTGACTTTGCTGTTTTCCCCAGTTTAGCAGCGCTGTCCCTCTGCAAGGTCACAAAGGCATTCTCCTGCATTTCTGGCTAATAATTCTCTAGCTTGATTGTGTGGGGTTTTTTTTGTTTGTTTGTTTGTTTGTTTGTTTTTACATCTACAAATTCAGATGCCTTTCAGGAAGTAGGTCTTCAGTATTTTATCTGCCTTTTTGGTTATTGACCGACTCGGTCGGACTTTCCTTTCTTTCTGGGCCAATTTTGCTAATTACTGTTTTCCTAGAAAAGTGTCCATTTCATCAAGGTTTTCAAATTTGGGGTATTAAGTTGTCCCGATCGTCCTTTTTCATCTCTTGATTATGCTGTCTCTTTGTGTTTATTTGTGTCTTCCTTTTCTTCTTCATGCTTTTTTGCTGAAGGACTTTTTTTTCTTTTCATCCCTTCAAAAAACAAGCTGTTTTGTTCTGTTTTCTGTTTCACTAATTTCCGCTTTTAATATTTTTGTGCTCTTTGGATTTATGTCATTGTTTTTCTGGGTTTTTATTGTTTGGTTTTTTGTGTGTCGGGGGGTGTATTTGTTTGTTTTTTTATTTTTCTGAGCCAGGATCTTGCTCTGTCACCCAGGCTGGAGTGCAGTGGCAAGATCTCGGCTCACTGCATCCTCTGCACCCCCCAGGCTTAAGCAATCCTTCCACCTCAGCCTTCCCAGTAGCTGGGACTACAGGTGCAAACCACCAAGCCCAGCTAATATTTTTTTTGTAGAGACAGGGTTTCACCATGTTGGCCACCTGGTCTTGTACACCTGGGCTCAAGCGATGCTCCCGTTTCGGCCTCCCAGAATTCAGAGATTACAGGTGTGAGCCACGTTGACTGGCCATTTTTCTGGTTTCAAAAGTGTGAAGTTAGGTTCACTTTTTTTAAATTTCTATTCTCTTTTTTTTTTTCCATAGGTTATTGGGGAACAGGTGGTGTTTGGTTACATGAGTAAGTCCTTTAGTGGTGATTTGTGAGATTTTGCTGCACCCATTACCTGAGAAGTGTACACTGCACCCTTGCAGTCTTTTATCCCTCACGCCCCTCCCACCCTTTCCCCCAAGTCCCCAAAGTCCATTGTATCATTCTTATGCCTCTTCGTCCTCCTAGCTCGGCCCCCACATATCAGTGAAAACATACGGTGTTTGATTTTCCCTTCCTGAGTTACATCACTTAGAATAATAGTCTCCAATCTCATCCAGGTCACTGCAAATGCCGTTGATTCATTCCTTTTTTATGGCTAAGTAGTATTCCATTGCATGTATTTACTACATATATAATGAACTGTGTACCCACTCATTGAATGATGGGCATTTGGGTTATTCCACGATTTTGCACTTGTGAATTGGGGTTCACTTATTTTCAAATCTTTTTTGTTTTCAAATGCATGCAGTCTCAGGGACATGTGTCCCTCTGAGAATCACTTCTCTTGTTACCCGGTAGGTTTTTATGGGTAGTATTTGCATTTTCATGAAGTTCTAAATACTCTGTAATTTCTACTTTTAGCTCCTCCTTAACCTATAGAAAAGTCTTTAATTTTACTGTAGTAAAGTTCATCAGCCTTTTCTCTTACAATTTGCAGTTTTGTGGATTTTTCTAAAGATATTTCCTCACTTCAAAGTCATGACCTTATGGGCTAGGCCATCTTCTGTTATTTTCTACAAGCGTTATTGTTTTGCTATTAACCTTCAAATCTGCAGCTCACATGGAATTGCTTTTATTTATGACATGAGGGAAGGGGACACGTTTTATTTTATTTTTATCCTATCTCCCTCTGGTCATCACATGATTTCCAAAAGGCTCATTCATGGCTCTGCAGTGCCCCCTTCTGGAAAGTCACGCATCCACACGTGTCCGAGTCTTCTATTCCGTTTGTCTGTCTTTGTGCAAATCCTAGAGTCTTAATGTCAAAGCTTTAAAATAAATCTTGATACTTAGCAGCACAAGTCCTCACACCCCCGATTTTCTCCAAGATTAACAGGGATAGTATTGGTCCTTATATTTCCATATAACTTTTATTTTATTTTAATTTAGGAGATGGAGTCTCGCTCTATGTCCCAGGCTGGAATGCAGTGGCGTAATCGTGGCTCACTGCAACCTCCAACTCCCGGGTTCAAGTGATTCTCCTGCCTCAGCCTCCTGAGTAGCTAGGATTACAGGCACACACCACCACACCCAGCTAATGTTTGTATTTTTAGTAGAGACGGGGTTTTGCCATGTTAGCCAGGCTGGTCTTGAACTCCTGACCTCAGGTGATCCGCCCACCTCAGCCTCCCAAAGTGCTGGAATTACAGGTATGAGCCACTGTGCCTGGCCCCATATAACGTTAAAGTCATATTTTCTATTTCTTTCTTCTTTTTTGAGATGGAGTCTCGCTCTGTCGCCCAGGCTGGAGTGCAGTGGTACCATCTTGGCTCACCACAACCCCTGCCTCCCGGGTTCAAGTGATTCTTCTGCCTCAGCCTCCCAAGTAGCTGGAATTAGAGGCAGGGGCCATCATGCTCACCTGATTTTTGTATTTTTAGTAGAGACAGGGTTTCACTCTATTGGCCAGGCTGGTTTCACTCTATTGGCCTGACCTCAAGTCATCTGCTTGCCTCAGCCTCCCAAAGTGCTGGGATTACAAGAGTGTGCCACTGAGCCCAGCCGTTCTGTTGATTTCTGTTGGAATTTGGATTAAGATAAAATTGAAATCCCAGGTTGGGAAAACTTTGACCTCATTATGGAGTGGGGTTTGACAGCATGCGAGTATGGCATATTCTTCTGTGGAGGCCAAGCCGATGCAGCACCCAGATCTCCTGCCAGGTGCGGGGGAATGGGTGACCAGACGTCTGAGCTGCTGTCTTTGAGGGTCTTACAAAGCCAAGTGGAGGCCGTGCTGCCCACAGGCTGCTCCTAGCCCATGACTGAACACAGCAGTGTTACACAGGATCACATTAGCTCGAGGACTGCCCGTCAGCCTGGTGAACCTTTCCGGGAACTGTGCTGCAGTTGGAGATTCTTCCAACCCAATCCCCTTCCTTGCTCCCTCCTTCCCATGTGCTCTAAGCTCCCCACTGCAGCCTCCTCCCCTCTTTATTCCTCACAATCATTTCCCTAAATAAATCTCATGGACTTCCTATCCTGTCTTGGCTGGCATCTTTTCAGAGAATAAGAATCCACGTGTTGTCTGTGGATTTGATTTTATACTTCTTACAGTTCTGTGTACAGGTCTTACACATCAATTGTTAGATTTGCCTCTGGGGCCGGGCACAGTGGCTCATGCCCGTAATCCTAGCACTTTGGGAGGCAGAGGTGGGCAGATCACTCGAGGTCAGCAGTTTGAGATGAGCCTGGCCAACATGGTGAAACCCCATCTCTACTAAAAATACAAAATAATTAGCCGGGTGTGGTGGTGGGGGCCTGTAATCCCAGCTACTCGGGAGGCAGAGGCAGGGGAATCACTTGAACCCGGGAGGCAGAGGTTGCAGTGAGCTGAGATTGTGCTACTGCATTTCAGCCTGGGTGACAGAGCAAGACTCCATCTCGAATATATATATATATATATATATATATATATATATATATATATATGAGTGTGTGTGTATATATATATGTGAGTGTGTATATATATATATATATGTGAGTGTGTATATATATATATTTGCCTCTGGGTAAATGACATTTTGTAAATGGCCTCTCTGATGAGTTAAAGATGGCTGCAGATTCTCTGCATCTCCTCCAATGACAAAGTGAAGTCTGTTACCCACCCCTTCCCTGGGCTGGCCCTGTGACTGGCTGGAGGGGCCACGGTGTGACTCCGAGGCCCGGTCCCAGTAGGTCTCACAGATTCCTCTCCCGCCCTCTTGGAGTGCTGTGCTGAGATCGCCACGCTCCAAAGAAGCCTGGGATGAAAAAGGATGGGGGGAGAGAGACCTAGCTGTCTCAGCCCTTTCAGCTGAGGCCCTAGTCTCCTGCGTGAGGCCATTGTAGGCCACCCAGCTCCAGCTGAACTGCCTGCTGCAGAAAGCCCCGTGAACGAGCCAAATAAAGCCAGCAGATCCACCTGCCAACCCCCATGATCATGACCGGTGAGGAACTGATGTTTCTCCTGAAGCTACTAGGCAGGTGGTTTGTTATGCAATAATGTAATTAATTCGGGACAGGCTTGCCTCAAAGATACTGCAAGTTCAATTGAGTCCATCAAAGTAAAGTAAATATTGCAATAAAGTGATGATATGGTTCAGCTGTGTCCCCACCCAAATCTCATCTTGAATTCCCACGTGTTCTGGGAGGGACCCAATGGGAGGTAATTGAATCACGGGAGGCAGATCTTTCCCCTGCTGTTCTTGTGATAGTTAATAAGTCTCACAAGATCCGATGGTTGTAAAAAGGGAGTTTCCTTGCACAAGCTCTCTTCTCTTGTCTGCTGCTCTGTGAGATGTGCCTTTCGCCTTCTGCCATCATCGTGAAGCCTCCCCAGCCACGTGGAACTGTAAGTTCATGAAGTATCTTTCTTCTGTAAATTGCCCAATGTCGCGTATGTCTTTATCAGCAGCACGAAAGCAAACTAACACACGTGAGTTACAATGTTTTGGGTTCCTGGGGCCTACAAAAGTTATGTTTGTGGGCTGGGTACCTTGGCTGAAGCCTGTAATCCCAGCACTTTGAGAAGCTCAGGCAGGAGGATCAGTTGAGCCCAGGAGTTCAAGACCAGTCTGGACAACATTGTGAGACCAGGTCTCTACAAAAAAATACAAAAATTAGCTGGGCGTGGTGGCGCATGCCTGTGGTCCCAGCTATTCAGGAGGCTGGAGCAGGAACACGGCTTTAGTCTGGGGGTTGGAGGTTGAGGGGAGCTGTGTTGGCGCCTCTGCACTCCAGCCTGCACAACAGAGTGAGACCCCATCTCTAAAATTAAAAAAAAATTAATTTTAATGTTATGTTTACATTATACTGTAGTCTATTAAGTGTGCAATGGCATTGTGTCTTAAGAAACAATGTACACACGTTAATTTTAAAATACATTATTGTGGCCAAGTGTGTTGGCTCACGCCTGTAATCCCAGCACTTTGGGAGGCCAGGGTGGGTGGATCGCCTGAGGTCAAGAGTTCAAGACCAGCCTGGCCAACATGGTGAAACCCCGTCTCTACTAAAAATACAAAAAATTAGCTGGGCATGGTGGCAGATGCTTGTAATCCCACCTACTCAGAAGGCCGAGTCAGGAGAATCACTTGAACCCGGGAGGCGGAGGTTGTAGTGAGCCGACATCCACTGAACTCCAGCCTGGGCTAATTAATTAATTAGTGAAGTGTAGTGGGACACGCTTATAGTCCCAGCTACTGGGGAGGCTGAGGTGAGAGGATCACCTGAACTTGGGGAGGTCAAGGCTGCAGTGAGCCGTGATTGTGCTACTGCACAACCTGGGCAACAGAGTGAGACACTGTCTCAAAAAAAAACAGAGACAATGAAGTTTGCCACACTGAGGGACTCTTCCATCCCGGAAAGATTTCTCCACAGCATGCAGTAATATTTGATAGCATTTTACCCACAGAAGAACCTCTTTCAAAGTTAGAATCAGGCCAGGCATGGTGGCTCACGCCTGTAATTCCAGCTCTTTGGGATTCAAAGTGATTAGTTGAGGTCAGGAGTTCAAGACCAGCCTGGGCAACATGGTAAAACCCCACCTCTACTAAAAATACAAAAATTAGCCAGGCATGGTGGCAGGCATCTGTAATCCCAGCCACTTGGGAGGTTGAGGCATGAGCAATGCTTCAACCCAGGAGACGGAGGTTGCAGTGAGCCAAGATCATGCCATTGCACGCCAGCCCAGGCAACAGAGCAATACTCCATCTCAAAACAAAACAAAATTAGAATCAGTCCTCTCAAACCCTGCTGCTGTTTCATCAGTTACACGTATGGACTATTCTAAATCCTGTGTTGTCATTTCAACAATGTCCACAGCATCTTCACCAGGAGCAGATTCCATCTCAAGAAACCGCTTTCTCTGCTCATCCATAAGAAGCAGCTCCCATCCATTTAAGTCTGATCATGAGGTTGCAGCAAGTCAGTCCTATCTTCAGGCCCCAATTCTAATGCTAGTTCTCTGCTGTTTCCACCCACTTTCCAGTTCCTTCCTCTGCTGGGCTTTTGGGCCCCTCCAAGGCATCCGTGAGGATTGAAATCAAGCTCTTTCAAACTCCTGTTAATGTTGTCATTTTGGCGTCCTCCCATGAATCATGCATGTTCTTAATGTCATCTACAATGGGGAATCTCTGCCAGGAGGTTTTCAGTTGACTCACCCAGATCCATCAGAGGAATCGCTGTCTATGGCAACTATAGCGTTACTATTAATATATATATGATATGTTTTTTCATCTGAGAGATACTTTATTTTTGAGACAGAGTCTTGCTCTGTCACCCATGCTGCAGTGCAGTGGCACAATCTCGGCTCACTGAAACCTTTGCCTCCCAGGTTCAAGCAGTACTCCTCCCTCAGCTTCCCGAGTAGCTGGGATTACAGGCATGCACCACCACACCTGGCTGTGTGTGCGTGTGCGTGCGTGTGCGTGTGTGTGTGTGTGTGTGTGTGTGTATTTTTAGTAGAGACAGGGTTTTGCCATGTTGGCCAGGCTGGTCTCAAACTCCTGACCTCAGGGGATCCACCCCCCTCAGCCTCCCAAAATGCTGGGATTACAAGTGTGAGCCATCACATGTGGCCCAATACTTTATTTTAAACTAAAATAGCCAGTTTCTATTTGAACACTTTTTCCATAATAAAGACATATAGCTTTTTATGCTAGTTTGGGGGTTTTTTTGTTTGTTTTATTTTGCTTTTCTGAGACAAGGTCTGGCTCTGTGCCCAGGCTGGAGTGCAGCTGGTATGATCATGGCTCCCTGCGACCTCAGCCACCTGGGCTAAAGAGATTGTCTCAAGAAAAAAAAAAAAGACAACAATGAAGTTTGCTACACCTCCCCCTTCAGCCTCCTGAGTAGCTGGGACCACAAGCGCATGACACCATGCCCAGCTAATTTTTGTATTTTTTGTAAAGGTGGATTTTCACCAAGTTACCCAGGCTGGTCTTAAACCTCTGGGCTCAGATGATCCACCTGCCTTGGCCTCCCAGAGTGCTGAAATTATAGGCATTAGCCACCATCCCCAGCTGCTAGCTTGGTTTTTCATACTAAAGAGATCACAGGCCGGGCACAGTGGCTCACACCTGTAATCCTAGCAATTTGGGAGGCCGAGGTGGGTGGATCACCTGAGGTCAAGAGTTCAAGACCAGCCTGGCCATCATGGTGAAACCCCATCTTAAAAAAGAGAGAGATCACATGTGTACCTCACACAATGCATATTAGGTAGAATTCAAAACACAATATACTCATTACCCAACCCCAACCACCATCACTTCTCCCCCTCCTGTTTTTTCTCCAGATTTTTTTTATACCTTAAGTTCTGGGGTACATGAGCAGAACGTGCAGGTTTGTTACATAGGTATACACGTGCCATGGTGGTTTGCTGCACCCATCAACCTGCAATCTACATTAGGTATTTCTCCTAATGCTATCCCTCCCCTAGCACCGAACCCCCTGACAGGCCCCGGTGTGTGATGTTCCCCTCCCTATGTCCATGTTCAACTCCCACTTATGAGTGAGAACATGCCGTGTTTGGTTTTCTGTTCTTGTGTCAGTTTGCTGAGAATGATGATTTCCAGCTTCATCCATGTCCCTGCAAGGGACATGAACTCATCCTTTTTTATGACTGCATGGTATTCCAGGGTGTATATGTGCCACATTTTCTTTATCCAGTCTATCACTGATGGGCATGTGGGTTGGTTCCAAGTTTTTGCTATTGTGAACAGTGCCGCAATAAACATACGTGTGCATGTGTCTTTATAACAGAATGATTTATAATCCTCTGGGTATACACCCAGCAATGAGATTGCTGGTCAAATGGTATTTCTAGTTCTAGATCCTTGAGGAATCGCCACACTGTCTTCCACAATGGTTGAACTAATTTACACTCCCACCAACAGTATAAAAGTGTTTCTGTTTCTCCACATCCTCTCCAGTATCTGGTGTCTCCTGACTTTTTGATGATGGCCATTCTAACTGGCATGAGATGGTATTCATTGCGGTTTTGATTTGCATTTCTCTAGTGACCAGTGATGATGTGCTTTTTTTCCATATGTTTGTTGGCTGCATAAATGTCTCCTTTTGAGAAGTGTCTGCTCATATGCTTCGCCCACTGTTTGATGGGGTTGGTTTTTTTTCTTGTAAATTTGTTTAAGTTCTTTGTAGATTCTGGATATTAACCATTTGTCACATGAGTAGACTGCACAAATTTTCTCCCATTCTGTAGGTTGCCTGTTCACGCTGACGATAGTTTCTTTTGCTGTGCAGGAGCTCTTTAGTTTGATTAGATCCCATTTGTCTGTTTTGGCTTTTGTTGCCATTGCTTTTGGTGGTTTACTCATGAAGTATTTGCCCATGCCTATGTTATTGTCTAGGGTTTCTTCTAGGGTTTTTATGGTTTTAGGTCTTACATTTAAGTCTAATCCATCTTGAGTTAATTTTTGTATAAGGTGTAAGGAAGGGATCCAGTTTCGGCTTTCTGCATATGGCTAGCCCGTTTTCCCAGCACCATTTATTAAGTAAGGAATCCTTTCCCCATTATTTGTTTTTGTCAGGTCTGTCAAAGATCAGATGGTTGTAGATGTGTGGTGTTACTTCTGTGGTCTCTGTTCTGTTCCATTGGTCTATATCTCTGTTTTGGTGCCAGTACCAGGAATTTTTTTGTGTGGTAACACACACGTAACATAAGATTTGCTATCTTACCCATTTGAAGTGTACCCCTCAGTGGTGGTGGGATTTTCCTCTAATGTGGCCTTTAGTTCTCTCCTGGAGAGCAGCTGTAAACTCTAGCCCTCACAGGGCTCCAGGGGAAGTGCTGGTGGGTGTTTGCAGTACGCCTTTCATGGGAGGCTTCTTTGGTTTTTTTTTTTTTTTTTTTTGAGATGGAGTCTCGCTCTGTCACCTAGGCTTGAGTGCAGTGGCGCAATCTCGGCTCACTGCAACCTCCACCTCTTGGGATCAAACGATTCTGCCTCAGCCTCCCAAGTAGCTGGGATTAAGGCATGCGCCACCACACTGGGATAATTTTTGTATTTTTAGTAGAAATGGGGTTTCACCGTGTTGTCCAGGCTGGTCTTGAACTCCTGACCTCAGGTGATCTGTGCCCTTTGGGCTCCCCAAGTGGTGGAATTACAGGTGTGAGCCACAGCGCCCGGCCGTGGGAGGCTTCTTTATTCTGGCGGATGTCCTAATGCCTATGTGTGACCCAGTGTCCCTCTCCCAGGAAACTCATTTCCACTGGAAGCCCTTGTGGCTCTTGTGTGACCTGTGTCCCTGCCAGGACAGCCACTCTCTAGAAAAGCCCTGGCCAGGAGGCGTTAAGTTAAAGGCAGCATCATTACAGAACACATGATGTATCAGGAGCAGTTTATTACTCAGACTCTGGAGAGAACAGGGTACCCGAGAGGGCAGTGGGCAGTCCAGAGACAGCAGGGAATTCACCCAGCCTCGGCGGGAGTGAATGTGTGTACGTGGCGGGGGGATGGGGACCCATGGGATCAGGCCTGTATTAAGGCTCAGGGGCGTTACCTTATTCTTTTTTGTGGGGCTTGTGGGTTGCTAGCTTAAAGAAAACACACACAAAAGGGGAACTTATTTCCCTGACTCTGGTGTTGGCCGTTAGGTTTTTGTCGCAGTCAGCAATGGTGGAGCGTGTTGGGTTTGGGGTCAGTGTGTTGAGGAATGGCAGCTGTAACACAAATAACCACGCGAGATGGAAGTTTTAAGGCCAAGGATGACATGGCATGTTTCAGAAGAAAACTCTGCTGCTTCCAATATTAAATTCTAGCCCTGGTCATTTTCTTTGAAGAGTTTTGGTTTTGTTTTTTGTTTGTTTTGTTTGAGACAGAGTCTGGCCGAAGTGCAGTGGTGCAGTCACTGCAACCTCCGCCTCCTGGATTCAAGCAATTCTTCTGCCTCAGCCTTCCCAGTAGCTGGGCTTACAGGAACCCAGCACCATACCCAGCTAATTTTTATATTTTTAGTAAAGACAGGGTTTCACCATGTCAGCCAGGCTGGTCTTGAACTTCCAACCTCAGGTGACCTTGGCCTCCCAAAGTTGTGTTGTTATTATTATAACGTTTTGAGATAGAGTCTGGCTCCATCACTCAGGCTGGAGTGCAGAGATGCGATCATGGCTCCCTGCAGCCTCAACCTCCCTGGGCTCAGACAATCCTCCCACCTCAGCCTCCTGAGTAGCTGGGACCACAGCTGTGCACCACCATGCCTGGCTAATTTTTTTCTACTTTTTTTAGAGATGGGGGGCTCACTTTGCTGCCCAGGCTGGTCTCAAATTCCTAAGCTCAAGTGATATTTCTACCTCGACCTCCTAAAGTGCTGAGATTACAGGTGTGAGCCACTGTACCTAGCCCATAAAGTCGTTTATTATTATTATTACTGTTTGATACATGGTCTCACTCTGTCACCCAGGCTTGAGTGCCATGGTGCAGTCTCAGCTCACTGCAGCCTTGACTTCCTTGGGCTCAAGTGATCCTCCCACCTCAGCCTCCCAAGTAGATAGGACTACCGGCATGTGCCACCACGCCCAGCTAATTTTTTGGATTTTTTGTAGAGATGGGGTTTCACCATGTTGCCCAGGCCGGTCTCAAACTACTGGGCTCAAGCAGTCCCCCTGCCTCGGCCTCCCAAAGTGCTGAAATAACAGGCATGAGCCACTATGTCTGGGCTGACAAAGTATTTTTAAATTAAGGTATGTACATTTTTGGGAAGATTTAATGCTGTGGCACACTGAATAGACGACAGCGTAGCATCAACATAACTTATATATGCACTGGGAAATAGTACTGACCCAAAGCCTGACATACCCCACAGCTGCTGAGCACAATAAAAACCTGGTGGTTACAGCCAGAACCCCGTCACCCCTGATGTTTCCTCCTAGGAATTTTCCACCCACTGACCTCCACCCTGCTCCTCAGCTATAAACACCCACCTGCCCATGCTGTGTTCCAGCCTGAGCCCAGTCTCTTTCCTCCACTGCAGGACCCCGTAGCCATGGTCCCTGTAGCTGTCTCAATGCTCCTGATAAGGTCTGCCTTACCATGGCTTAACAAGCATCACTACATAATGTCTTCTTTAACAATTTGTCCAGGTGTGGTGGTTCACACCTGTAATCCCAGCACTTTGGGAGGCCGAGGCGGGTGGATCACCTGAGGTCAGGAGTTCAAGACCAGCCTGGCCAACACGGTGAAACCCCGTCTCTACTAAAAATATAAAAATTAGCCGGACTTGGTGGCACGTTCCTGTAATCCCAGCTACTCGGGAGGCTGAGGCAGGAGAGTGGCTTGAGCCCAGGAGGTGGAGGTTGCAGTGAGCCGAGATCGTGCCACTGCATTCCAGCCTGGGCCACAAGAGCAAGATTCCATCTCCAGAAACAAACAACAACAAAATTCACAGAGTTTTGAAGTATCACCACAAACTAATTTTAGAACAATTTGTCTCCCCAAAAAGAAACCAATTAGTGGTCATTTTCCAGTCCCCCCACCACACCTGTGCAGCCCGCGGAAACCTCTCATCCTCTTTCTGTCTCCACAGATATGCCCTCCCTGGAGGTTTCATATAAATGGAATCCCACACTATGTGGTCTTTGTGTCTGGTTTCCTTCACACAGTGGAATGTTTTGAGGTTCATTTTCTGCCGTAGAATGCATCAGTAATTCATTCCTTTTCTAGCCAAATAATACTCCATCATACGGACGCACCGCATTTTATTTATTCAGTTACCCACGAGTGGACGTTTGGGTTGTTTGTGTCTTCTGCTATTATGAATAATGCCGCTAGAACACTGGAGGACAAGCTTTTGTGTGGGAGCCTGGCTTTGCTTCTCTTGCGTACACACTTAGTGGGAGTACTGAGTTATGTGGCAACCCTGTGTTTAACATTCTGAGAACTTTCCAACTGGTTTCCAAGATTATTATTTTCTTTGTTTCTTTTTATTATTATTATTATTATTTTTTTAGAGACGGAGTCTCGCTCTGTCACCCAGGCTGGAGTGCAGTGGCACGATCTCGACTCACTGCAACCTCTGCCTCCCGGGTTCAAGCAATTCTCCTGCCTCAGCCTCCTGAGTAGCTGGGACTACAGGCGCGTGCCACCACACCTGGCTAATTTTTTGTATTTTAGTAGAGATGGGGTTTCACCATGTTGCCCAGGCTGTCTCAAATTCCTGAGCTCAGGCAGTCCACCCACCTTGGCTATGTACAGTATGATGGTATATTTATCCACTGAGTTCTTAGTTTCTTTTTATCTTTTTGCTTTTTTTTTTTTTTTTTTTTTTGACAGGGTCTAGCTCTGTACCCCAGGCTGGAAGGCTGGAATGCAGTCATGCAATCATGGCTCACTGCAGCCTCCACCTCCTAGGTTCAAGTGATCCTCCTTCCTCAGCTGCCCAAGTAGCTGGAACTATAGGCATGAGCCACCATGCCCGGCTAATTTTTGTATTTTTTTGGTAAAGATGTGATTTTGCCATTTTGTCCTGGGTCTTAGATTCATTTGTTTTGTTTTTCACTTCTAGACTTTCCATTTGCTTTTTTATTTCACCACCATCATCATCATCATTAAAGTTTTCTGCCACAGTTATCAATCTTGTCTTTTTTTTTAAATCTCCCTGAATATAGCAAGCATAGTTATTTTATATTTTGATTGTGATAAAACACTCTACATGGTAAGAGTTTTTTTTCCCCTATGTGGTAAGCATTTAATACATTATTGTGGAATATCTTAGTATGCAGGATCTCAGGTTGTGTGGAGAACTAACGTAGTGGCTATGTCAGTTGATCAGTTGGAGCATTTCCTGTCTTTAGGCAAGGAGGTTTCCAAATTTTCCAGAGCATATGGACTTCTAATCCTATCTGCAAAAGTCTTTAAAGTGGAAATTCCGTGTCTTGGCCTGGCCATCTGCATAATGAGAAATGGGCTCACTCCACTCTGCCCTAGGAGGGGCTGGATACGGGAGCACTTGAGGTCACCGTAGCCTCCCATGCCTGCCCCAGCTGTGGAGGGACTTTAGAGAGGAAGACATGGTCTTCGATTAGTCATTCCTTGTGGAATGCTTCCCCTGGCACCTGCATCAGCCTCCCGTGGACTCTGTGATCTCACCCACCAGTTGATGTGAAAATGCTTATTCAACAATGTTCTTGGAAAAAGTAACCCTGACACTCCCATCCCATCTCGCTGGCCCTTGGCCCAGCGCCATCATAAGCCAAGCCCAGAACAACGGGACCAACTCTGAAGGTCATGACTCTGGAGCTCCAGGACTTCCCAGCCCTCAACAGAGAAGGACAAGGCAGCCTGATTTTCTGGTTTTGTGTTGTTTGTTTTCATAACTGCTGTTTATTATTTACATACCATAGAATTATCCATTTAAAGTGTACAATTCAGTAACTTTTAGTTTGGATTATTCTGGACTTTCGTATAAATGGAATCATGCAACATATGGCCTTTTGTGTCTGACTTCTTTCCCTTTGCATAATGTTTCTGAGGTTTACCAATGTCATCATATGTGACTGTACCTCATTCCTTTTTATTGCTGAATCATATTCATTGTATAGATAAACTGCATTTGTTTATCTCTTCAGCTGATGGGCGCTTGGGTTGTACCTGCTTCTTTGTTATTATGAATAATGCAGCTATGAACATCGATCTCTTCTTTGTTACTGATAATGCTGCTATGAACATCTATCTATAAGCTTCTCATAGACATATATTTTCATGTCTTTTGGGTATATACCTAGAAGTGTTAAGGCTGGGTCAGCCGTAGGTCTGTGCTTAACATTTTAAGGAACTGCCAGGCTGTCTTCCAAAGAGGCCTCACCATTTTGCATTCCTGACAGCAGTAGGTGAGGGTTCCAGCAGCTCCGTATCCTCACCGACACACGTTGTCATCTGCCTTCTTGACTACAGCCTTCCCGTTGGTTGTAGAGCTGTGTCTCACGGTGGTTTTTGACTCGCATTCCCCTGATGATTACACCTGTTCATGTGTGTATTGGCTATTTGTATATCTCCTTTGGAGAAGTGTGGGCTCCTTTGCCCATTTTAATTGGATTATTTGTCTTTTTATTATTGAGTTGCAAGAGTTCTTTATATATTCTGGAGACAAGTTCCTTGTCAGATGTATGATTGGCAACTATTTTCTCCCATTCTGTGAGTTGTCTTTTCACTCACTTGATGGTGTCCTTTGAAACACGGAAGTTTACAGATTTGATGATGTGCAGTTGATCTATTTTTTTTGGTGTTCTTGCCTGTACCTTTGGTGTCATACCTAAGAAATCATCACTTAATCCAAGGTCATGAAGATGTACGCCTGGGCTTTCTCTTAAGAATTTTGTAGTTTTAGCTCTCATATCTAGGCCTTTGATCCATGTTTAATTTTTGTGTATGGTGTGAGGTAGGGGCTCAACTCCATTCTTTCACATGTCAGGACATCTAGCATTATTTGTTATTTTCTGTTACGTTCTGTTTTTTAAATAATTTGGGCAACAGTGTCTCATTTCATTCCGGTCATTATGGCTCAATAAAATCCACTTGCCATCATGCCACTGTGTTCCCGTAGTGGACCTTACACAAAATTCTCTTTGAGGACTAGGGTTGGGTCATGCCCTCCTCATCCCCACCCCTGACTACAAAAGCTCCTGAAAGTCCTAATATAAGCAGTTCTTTCCTTTGGCTGAGTCAGCCATTTCTAAGTTGTTTTGCTAAAACACTGATGCTTGTATTGCAACTGAGTTTTCCAGGCCCTTTACTGAGATGGCTAGCCAATTTCTCACCAGTTTGGGACAGGAAACTGGGAGAGGATCCCATCAAGATCAACTGCTTGGGGAGGGGATCAGGTGGAGCAGATCACTTGGTACCAAGCATGCAGCTCTTCTGAGAAGGCTGGCCTCTATGTCACACCATAGTTGAAACCCTGGGAAGGTCCTCAGGAAGCCAAGGACCATATCTTATCTGTCCTTATGCATCCAGTGCCTAGCACATGATCTGCCACAAAGCAGGAGCAAGGGAAATGTTTGGGGGAAGAATGGGTAGAGCATAAATGCCAACCTGAAAAGATTGGGGGTGGGAAACCCCAAAGATAGAGGGGTATTAAAAGGAGCATGGAGTGGGCCCTGGAGGAGACCCTGCCTCCTTTCCCACGGGAGCTTGGGATTCGTTGCTTGTACCTCTGGTGTCATATCTAAGAAATCATTACCTAACCCAAGGTCATGAAGATGTATGCCTCGGCTTTCTTCTAAGATGTTACATGGTGGCTCACGCCTGTAATCCCAGCACTTTGGGAGGCTGATGTGGGTGGATCATGAAGTCAGGAGGTTGAGACCATCCTGGCTACCACAGTGAAACCCCGTCTCTACTAAAAATACAAAAAAATTAGTCAGGCATGGTGGTGCGTGCCTGTAGTCCCAGCTACTCAGGAGGCTGAGGCAGGAGAATCACTTGAACCAGGGAGGCAGAGGTTGCAGTGAGCCAAGATCGTGCCATTGCAGTCCAGCCTGGGCAACAGAGAGAGACTCCATCTCAAAAAAAAAAAAAAAAGTTACATTGTCCACATGACTTTGTCCCTGGAGAGGGTGGTCATTGGGCATCTGTAATGAAGCTGGCTGGTTCCCTCCAGGCACCTCTGGGAAGGGCACTTAGCCCCTGCTCCCCACTGCCTGGGAAGCGCATCCTCTGCTGAGTGTCCTGAATTCCGCGGAGGTGGAGGCCTGTTCCTTCTCCCGCAGAGAGCAGGATTGCAGGGTCTGTCTGATCTAGTCTGGCCCTAGCCCAAGGCCAAGCATCACCACATGGGCTCACCCCAGGAGCAGGCAGAGGAAGGAGATCAGCTGTTTGCAGCCTGCTGGCACCAGAGAGAGCAAGGGAGCTTCTGTGCTGTCCGCCGACAGCTGGATCAGGGCCTGGCTGCTAACCAGTTGGCAAGTGATGGAGAGAAGGAGGAACATCTGCTCTGCACCACTGGAGAACAGAGGGGGCTGCTGATGGGTGTATTCAAGCTGCAGGCCGTGACAGTGCTTGAACTGTGTCCCCCGAAAAAAGATATGTCCAAGTCCCCGCCTCTGCTACCTGTGACTGTCACCTTATTTGGAAGTAGAGTGTTTGCAGATGTAAGTAAGTTAGGATCTAAAGAGAAGACCATCCTGGATTTACAGTGGGCCCTAAATATTTACCTAATTCTCTAAATTCAGCGACAGGTGTTGTAGTAAGGGAGAGGATAATTTGAGACACACAGAGGGGAGGGCCACGTGAAGACGGGAGCAGAACCTGGGGAGATGCAGCCACAAGCCAAGGAGTGCCTGTGGCTACCAAGAGCTGGAAGGGGCAGAAAGGACCCTCTGCTAGAGCCTTATGCTACCTGTGCCCCAACCTCGGTTTCCACGGCAGCCCTGGGAAAGGAACACAGTGTCCAGGCTGCAGAACCACAGCCAAACTGCTACCTCCATGATTTCTCTCCCTCCTGGGGGACAGTGCAGCCCTGGTCAGGAGAGCAAGCCCCTGCCTCCCACCCACCTCTCACGAGTCCCCAGACCCACCCAGGCCCCGGGAGCCCAGCTTGGGCACACGTCTAGCTACAGCTGAGACTCATTCTGGCTGCCCCACCCGTGGGAGCCTGCACCCGAGGGAGGAGCAAGGCACCTCAGGGCCAGCATGCGCCCGCTGGGTACCAATGTCCCCAGGTACGAAGTTGAGGGCCTCCCAGGCAGGAGTGGGCCTTGGGCTAGAGAGGAGAAGACGTGGAGGATTCAGTTTAATGAGCAAGCAGACGAGGCAGGATGCTGAAAAACACAATTCTGAGTTTAATGTCTCCTGAAAGAGCTGGGGGAGCATGAGTAAACAGCGAGTGACACCCTGCTTTCAGGCACGCCCACGGGAACTCGGCTTTCAGAAGACCCGCAGAAGTTCTTTAAAGAGAGGGACATAACAGACCCCAATCCTGGCTCCCAGGCCCAGAGAGGGAAGCAGGATTAGTCAAAACCAGGTGGGGGATGCGGAGGGAAGGAAGACAGGCACCGGGGGTTTGAGGGCCAGCAAGCAGCAAGAGTGACCCTGGGCATCGACATGAGATGAGGTGGAGAGGGGCTGCGGGGTTCCTGGAGAGCAGAGAACGCCGGCGGCCACGCCAGAGCACTGCAGAGGCACCACAGCCCTGCTCCAGGTGGTCCGGAAATTGCCACAGGGGTATTGCCTCTCCTGTCACCCGGCTCCTGAGAGTGAGTCCTGATCTGGGGGGTTGGGACGTGCACTTCCTCTAGACTCTGGTCTCAGGACTGAGGCTCACAGGAGCCTGAGAAACGGGCAAGTGGGAGCTTTCCAGCTCCTTCCAGCTCCCCCTGCTCTGAAGCCCAGAGAAAGCCCCTCTCAGGCTGCTGGTCAGAGGTGGGGGTGAGGGCAGAGGGGGTGGAAGGGGTCTGGATCAGCCTCGCTGCAAACCAACACAGCACATGCGGAAACGGGAATGCTTAGCCCACGGGGAGACTGCGGTGCTGCATGAGGCATTTTATAAAAAACAGAAGCCAAGGCCCCAGGGACTTCTGAGGCTGGTCCGTGTGGGAGGCGGCACAGAAAGCTGATGCCAGGGACCCCCACCCAGGGCTCTGGAGTGGCGCAGGGGGTGAAGCAGCCACACACGGATGCACCAGGAGCTCTACCCCCATAGAGACATCTGCAGGCCTGGGGGACCCAGGGGTCCCTGGCCACTGTCAGGAGCCCTTCGGCTGCTTCTGCCAGCCCAGAGCCAATGGCAGGGGGCTCAGCTGCCCCTCTGGGGGGCTGACGCTTGCGACCCCAGCCCCGATCCCCTCGCAGCTGTGACTCAGAAAGACCAGCTGAGCCCTTGGACAAGGCCACAGGGATGTCTGGGTCCAGCTGTCCCTCAACAAAGTGTCTACGTGGCTTAAAAGAATTAAGCCAGAGGTGGTTTCCTGCCCCCAGCCCCCTCCCCGGGCCCCACAGCTTTAACTTTGGATCTTCTCTTAAACGGAGCTCAAGTGAAAAAGCCCCTCTCTCAGGAGCCAGCAGGCTGGCTGGAAAGACAAAAATAACAACGCTTTTCTTTGTCCTCCACGGTTTACTTTGCTCCTTTTGAGACCTTTAGAATTTGCCTAATTATTTCCAAGAGCTGGAGCCACAGTGCCGCACCCTGGGACGCCCTGCCACCACGCATGTCTCGCTGCATGGGGTCACTTGAGGATGCATGCAGAGAGAGCAGCGGAAGGCCCCCGAGGGTTCTTGCGGGCGCCCCGCCCTGGTGATTTCATCTGCTGTGAGCTCTCTCCAGAGGCTGCGGGAGCTGGGAGCACTGGTCGCTTCGGCTTTCCAGGCGTGCAGGGTGTCTCATTGAATGCCAAAGCCGGGAGGCGGAGTCCAGGGATGGAGGAAGAGGCAGTGGGGTCCGCACAGCTCGGGGGCGGAAGGTGGCAGAGGAAAGGCGGTGGCTGGCCAGCTAGGGCTCGGAGACGTGCTTAACCAGGTAGCCACTGAAGATGATGTAGGTGTCCAGCTCGTCACTGAAGATGGCGTTCTCGCGCTCGCCCTTGTAGAGGCGCACCCACACCTGGTCCTGCTCCTGCAGCTCCAGCATCAGGCTCTGGCTCTGCATGATGCTGCGGTCACCCACCTGCGCGAACAGGATCACCACCTCCTCCTCATTCTTCATGATGTGCAGGTACGTCTCCTTCTGGTTCCAGGTGTGCACGTTGAGGCTGAAGAAGTAGATGCCGGGCACGTAGCAGTAGAACTTGCCAGTGAACATGTTGAAGTGGCCGTAGAGGTTCACGAACTCCGTGTCGAAGATCACCGTCTGGTAGTAGTGGTTGCTGTGCATGGGTTTCTTCCGGCCCACCGAGAAGGCGGCGTAGTGGCTCTTGCACCGCTCCCCGGGGGCCCCCATGGAGCCCTTCTGCCCTTTGGGTCCAGTGTGGCCCCTGGCCCCTGCTGACCCTGTCTTGCCATATTTCCCTTGAAGGCCTCGATCTCCACGGTCACCCTTCTCACCTAAAAGGGACAGGAAAACACATGCCATTATGGAGCAATCCGGTGGCGTCCTGAGCCTTGGCTTTTCACACTGTGGCCCCTGGAGCAGTCCCGATTCATCCTCACATCCCTGACCCGGCAGAAGCTTCACTCTTGCCCCCAGCCCCCTGCCACAGGCAGCTTCCCATGCCGGCACAGGGGTATTTGGATTCTCCCAAACTGGCCAGGCAAACAGACTCAACCTCAACGACTGTTCTATTTTCACCCAGAAGCAATATTTTTTTTTCCTTTTGGAAAGCACTGGCCAGAAAAAAAAGGAACGGTCCAAAAGCAACGGTCTCTGCGGCCAGACCCAGGCTTGCTCTGAGCAAATGAACTGCAGATGTCGGGGCTTGGCTCAGGGTCAAGGTAGCAAGTGTTCCCAGTTAGATTTCATGGGCTGTGCAGGGTTATCTGCCGTATGCAGGACCATGGCGAGCGGGTGGCATTTCAGAATGCAGGCTGGGGGTACCAAACCCCAAATCAAAGGGTATAGAAGCCTGGTGTCTAAACACAAGTGGAGAGACGAGGCCCTGAGCAGCCTCTGGGCTCCCTCTCCTGTTCTGGGCCCTGCGGGCCCCTTTCCAATCCCTCCTCCTGGACAGAGGCCAGAGCCTCAAAATCAGAATTTCCTGTGCCTTCCCTCTAGATGACAGCCTGCCTGCCTCTGCTCCCTGTCCCGAGGGAGCCATTCTGCTCAGCCCAGCCCCACCCTAACGACTCCATCCCTTCCTCCAGATTGGCACAGAGCCGCCCCGGCCACCCCTGTGCTTGTCTTCGCAGTTGTCTGACCTTTCAAGATGGTGATGTTGATCTGGGGCACTGCGGTCGCCGGGTACATGGAGGTCCCGGGGTCGCAGCAGCGCAGGCACTGGGAAGCCGGGAGCCCCTCGCCCCGGCTGGGGCTGTATCTTTCATGTTGTTCGGCCCTGAGGGAATAAATCATCACAGTGAAAGTCAGGAACTCTCAGGCCTAGAAACGCTTCTCTCTCCTGCCACCAGTGGGTCTGGCATGCCTGACCTGCCTCCTCCACCTCTCACCTGGGCCCACAGTCTCTGTGTTCATGCTGGCAGGATCACGGTCCACGCTGGGGTCCTCCTATAGAATGAGCCCCCCTGCCCTTTGCTAAAGGTAATGACAGTCCTGGAAACACACCACTGAGCGCTATGCAAGTCAGGGGCTGCTCAGGAGAAATCCACACCCCTAGGAGGGGATCTTTGGGTGATGTAAGACAATGCCGGGACTCCCTATCATATATCCGTGATGCTAGCAAATAACGTACGAGGCTGACTCGTCTGTAAATGAGATGGTTCAACTGGATCTTTAGGATTCCTCTGAGCTGCAGCCGCTGGAGACTGCAATGTTCCCAGCCTGACTTTGGAAGGACCGGCCCGCAGACAGGATGGATGGCGGCGGCTCCCGGCTGCCACCTTGCAGCCCCTTGCGGCATTGCATGTGGTCTAGCTTGAGGCTCTTCTGGCCCAGGCCGCGGAGCCGCACAGACCCGTGGGGGCAGCAGAGTCCCCCTCGATGGGCCGGCTCCTTATCTAACACTGCTTCCACGTTTGCAACCCAGACTATCCAGGAAATGGATCCCTATGCCCCAAGTTCAGCCACCCACTCATAAGCCCAGGACTCCCAGATGGACATCTCACCCCTACCTCTTTCCTAAACCCCAGACCTTGACTTCAAACTTCTCACCAGAAGTCTCCATCTGGAAATAAACGTCATTTGTACAAAACTGAAACCACGTCCCCATCCCATCACCCCTGGAACCTTCTCTTCCTGAGCTCTGTTCCTGGCATCAACAGTGGGTGCCCAGGGTGGAGACTTCAGCGTCCCCCACCCCAGCCACCTGCAACCTTCAGCAGAGTCCTGGGTTCCCAGCCTCAAGGCACCTCCAGACCTGAGCCCAGGGCCCTCATCGTCTCTGATGCACCACTGCCATTTTGACTGTCGCTTGGAATCGGCCCCTCCTCACACCAGTTCATCCTCTCTGCTGCCTCCCTCGGGCATTGTTTCGAGAGCACCGTCCAATTTCAGCTTGTTCTCTCTAGGACTGAGTTCAGGTGAAGCCCTCCCCAACTGGACCCGGCTGCCTCCAGCCTCTAGCACTGGGTCTCACCATCCCAAACCACCCACTAGCCTGACAAACACTGCCAGCCATGCCTCTGCACACGTCATTCTGGCTCCAGATGGCTTTCCCCTCCTTTCTGCACCTGGAAGGCCCCAGGTGTCCTTCAAGACATGGTTCCCTCCTCTTAGTCTTCCTGGGTCCTGCCTCTCCCTCTGCTGCCCCCAGCATCACAGGTGCGCCCCTACTACACAGCCTGCCACGCTGCCCCTGTCTCTCATGGGTCTGTCTTCCTCTCCGTCTCGGAGCTCCTGGAGGCCAGGACTGTGCCACTCGTGTGTCCCCCCCACTGTGCCTGGGGGTGGCCTGACTGAAAGGAGGAGCTCAATCAAAGAAAGGAGGGAGAGAAAGGACAGAATGGTGTCTCAGCCTCAAATCCTGTCCAATTCCATTGTACACTAAAGTTAGCCTGAAGCCTCAAGTATCAAGACGGCCCAGTGCTCACAATAACGAAGAGACTCCAAGCCCGGCTTGAGCTGTCCCCAGGTCTCCAGGACCTCACGCTGGACGCATGGCATTTGCGGAAGCACTCTGTGCTTCCCTAGGAAACAGCCCAGGTCGGCTGGAGTCTCCGCCATTGCAGGTTGCAGACATGAAGGCAGATGCCAGCCCTTGGCCTGCCCAGTCTCCCCCGTCCTCTCCTGACCTGCAGTCTGTGAGGCGCATGGGCTGTGGACACCAGCTCTTGGGCCAGCATCCCTCCTAAGGCCACTCGTCACCTCTCCCTGCCTCCAAGTGCTTCCTAGAACCCTGGCAGACATGCTCAACAGACAACGTGGGAATAAAAGGAGAAACTGGAGGGCAGGTTGAGAGCCTGGTCTGCTCCTTACTTAGGAAGTCGGCTGTGGCTGCCAAGCCAGTTGCAGACCCCACTCCTGTAGGCTTGGGGTGAGGCTGGATCACTGTCCGCAGCTTCAGGTGAGGCACCCAAACCACTGAAAGGAGGAAGGGCTCATCCATCCTTCAGGACCCGCCTCCAGCAGGGCCACACCTCAGCTCCGGCTTTCTCACCTTCACATCTCATGGTAAACCAGCCCCCTGCGGGCCCTGAACCCCAGGCTCAGCCCGGCCAGAGCCGGAGCTCCCGCAACTATACCCTCATGGCCCCTCACCTCTCGGCATGGTCCGGCGGGGACGGCAGCTCCTCGTTCCCCTCCCACGCCTGCTGTTCCCGCTGGTCATGGGGCACACGGCTCAGGACTGGGCCACAGGCAAAGGCCAGGAGCAGGCAGCATGCCAGCAAGAGTCCCTGTCCACGGGAGCCCATCTTCCTGCCAGGCCCTGGTGGGAAAGAAACACACGGGGAAGGCGCCGTGTTAGGAAGGAGCTGCACAGAGAGACAGCCTGGAAATCAGAGGTGCTCTCCCAGCCCCTCATTATGCTGTGGGAAGCGCTGCAGTTACACAGCTTCTGGGAGGACAACCACACTCACACGCACCCACTCTCACACGCCCATGCAGGCAGACACGCACGAACTCAACACACGTGCACACTCACATGCACACACATTCACATGCATGCAATCCACACACAGGCACACAACATACATGCAATCCACACACTTACATGCACACATTCACATACATGCAGTCCACACACAGGCACACTCAACACATGCAATCCACACTCACATGCACACACATTCACATACATGCAATCCACACAGGCACACAACACATGCAATCCACACATATGCATACACATTCACATACGTGCAACCCATACATTCACATGTACACAACACATGCAATCCACATGCATGCACACACATTCACATACACACATGCAACCCATATATTCACATGTACACAACACATGCAATCAACTCATGCACACATTCTCAGCACATGCACACATACATGCAATGCACATACATACATGCAATCCACACACATGCACACTCATGCAGTCTCAACATATACAATCCACACATGTGCACACATGCACACATCCCCATATCACATGCACTCATGCAACCCATGCACTCGCACACTCACACATGCAATCCACACTCACATGCACTCTCAAGACACATGCACACACATGCATACATACCCACACCACATGCATACACATGCACCCACGTTCACATACACACATGTACATGCTCACGCATGTAATCCACACAGGCACAGTCACATGCAATCTACACACATGCACACAGTCAGCACACATGCATATTTACATGGACACTCGTGTACACATACCCACATCACATGCACTCACATGCAATCCACACATTCATGTACACATATGCAATCCACACACATGCATATAATTTACATACATGTAATCCATACATGCACACAACACACTCGCACATAATCCACACATGCACACAATCACATGCACATACATGCACACTCACATCTACACATACCCACATTACATGCACACTCACATGCACATATGCATGCTCTCACATTCATGCACACGTGTTCACATGCATGCACATCCACTCATGCACACATGTACTCAAATGTACACCTCCCCTCCTGTGCACACACACTCTGCCCCAGAGCTTCAGCCAGTCAGGCTGGCATTGAGTGCTGCTGAGCAAGGTGCTGTATCTGCCACCCAGCCTCTCCGGAAGGAGAGTCCATCAGCCGCTGGCCCCACCGACAATTGTTTACCACCCTTCTTAGGACAGCAAGAAAAAGCCCAAGTAGGCTTTGATCACCATCCCTTGACTCAAAGCAACGCTGGCTCATTGACCGGGTCCTTCATCGGTGGGCAGGTGGGTAGGAAGGCGGGGCCAAGCTGCTTTCTGGCCGCCAGGCGGCACATCAGCCAGTGTCCTTGGCATCTTCTTTAGGGACATGTGAAGCCCAGACCCGGAGAGCAGTCATCCTTCCAGGAAGCCAACCACATGTCTCTCACTCCTGGAGATTTTCACAAAAACTTGGGCCAGGACCCTCTTCATCCAGGATTGGGACGGTCCTTCTAGAAAGGAGTGCTCGCGGGGACGGGGAGTCCAGGGAGCTGGCGAGGGGCGGTGCGTGGGCTCACATTAGGCAAACACCCACCTGCCACCCTGTGAGCAGTTCGCCCCCCTCGCCCAGGACTCTGGCATCAGGAGTCGCATGCTCAGCCATTTCAGGTGGCCCAAAAACCTCCCCTCCATGGGGCTGGCAACTGTGGTCAACTGTAACCTCTCTTTGTTCACCAAAACGTGTAACTCTCAAAGTCGCAAGCCCTGCGGCAATACCTCATTCCCCCTCACAGCCGCCCAGTGAGAAAGTGGGTGAGAAGCGTCCCGTGCTCCCAGCTGCCAGGCCTGCGTGGACTCCAGCTCTTTCTCGAGACGCAAACAGTGAAAGCAAAGGCTCATCTCCAAAGGCCCTGGGCCCGACTCTGGCTCCTTTCATGTTTAAGAGAAGTTAAAATCCTGAGACAGATTTCTTCCTCTGCGTACATCACACACCCAGATGACCGCGACGTCTAACTCACGTTGGAGAGCCAGGGACGTCTTCCAGGCATGCCATCACTCGGGGGCTTTGGAGCCTGGGGGAGACGTCATTAGGGGGCTTTTGTTGAGATGGAGTCTCGCTCTGTCACCCACGCTGGAGACCTCTCAACTGGGAGAAAACTCTCCATCCTGTTTGAGTTTTCTGTTTTGATACAGGGTCTCACTCCACCTCACTGCAGCCTCCACTCTCTGGGCTCAAGCCACCTGCCCACCTCAAGCCTCCCGAGTAGCTGGGACTACAGGCGTCGCCGCCATGCCCCCCTAGCTGTTGTGGGGGCTGTTTTGTAAAGACAGGGTCTCACTGTGTTGCCCAGGCTGGTCTCAAACTCCTGAGCTCAAGCAATCCACCCACCTTGGCCTCCCAAAGTGCGGGGATTACAGGCGGGCACCATAGTTCTGCTTTTCCTATTGTCTGGTACTGCAGAGAGTTTGTCCAGCCTGTGTCTACTCAGCATACCATGCGTCACCTCCTCCAGCGCTGGGACGTCCCCCAGCCAAGCATCCTGAGCACCCTGAACGTCACTGGCGCTCAACAAATATTTGTCAGAGTGAATTCTCTAAATGTGTTTATTTCTCTATTTCTGTATTTCCTCTGTTTCTCCTTGGCGCCTTAATAATTACTCTGTTTTTTCCTTTTAAGTGACAAACTTGTAGCAGTTAAAAGGAAAAGAGATTTTCCTTTCCTTAAACATTTTTTTCTGAATCCAAAATTATAGATATATACACATATTTACATATATATACATATGTACACATATATATACACACACACATTTATTTCAGATAAGTTGGAAAGTAACTATAAAAGGTGTTAAAAAAAACTACCTTGGATTATTGTACTTTAGGGTTTCTCAACCTTGACACCATTGGGGGTGTTTTTGTTGTTTTTGGTTTTTTTTTTTTTTTTTTTAGATGAAATCTCACTCTGTTGCCCACCCAGGCTGGAGTGCCAGTGGCATGATCTCGGCTCACTGCAACCTCCACCTCCCGGGTTCAAGTTAGTCTCCTGCCTCAGTCTCTCTAGTAGCTGGGATTATAGGCGTGCACCACCACGCCCAGCTAATTTTTGTATTTTTAGTAAAGACAGGGTTTCGCCATGTTGGCCAGGCTGGTCTTGAGCTCCTGACCTCACGACTTCATCCTCCCAATGTGCTGGGATTACAGGTGTTTGCCACTGCGCCCGGCCAACCTTGGCACCATTGATGTTAGGGCCTGGAGAATCCCGTGGTGGGGGGCTAGCCCATGTGCTGCAGGATGTTTGCAGTAACCCTGGACCTTACCCACAGATGCCGTTAGCACCACTGCCTCTAGTTGAATGTCTTCAAACATTGTCACACGCCTGTCCCTCGGGGACAGAATTGCCCCTTGCTAAGAAGCTAAGAACTAGCCTTTTTTTTTTTTCAATGTGTATCTCTTTCTAGTCTAGCAAAAGGATTTTCCACACCGTGGTCAGCAGAGATGGGGCCCAGGGTGCTGCTGGGTTGGGGATGAGGCCGTCACCAAGGTGGGGCAGGGCTGAGAAAGCAGCAGAGAGTCCCAGGCTCAGGCTGATAGCCGAGGCTGCTTTCTCAGTGGTAGCCCTCCTCAAAAGCCTCCTCTTTGGAGTCAGAGCAAACCTAGACTGAAATCTTTCCTTCTTGAAAAGATCTTAAGAACCATTTTACCAAATCCCACGGCAAAGCCAGCGTCATAACATTATGATCATTTTAGTCACTTTTGGGCAAAAACATTATTGCTCAACATCTAACCAAACTTGGCCCCAGAACACGGTTAGTGATTTCCAGCAAAAATCTCCCTACGGTGGGGAGGCCGTGTCCCCAGGGAGGTTGTCTGGAGGAATGTGTTACGCGCTTCCAGGAATGTGTTACGTGCTTCCAGGGAAGTGCCCTGAGCACATCTGGACCGGTGGTGTGTAACCCGCGTGAATCCAGACCCACGTGGCTCCGTCTCCAGGCTGCATCACAGTCAAGGCAACTGAAGACAATTCCAGCGTGACTCAAGCTCTTTACTTGCCTTTCCCAAATCCTGTGACTCAGAGCCAATCTCCATGGTAATTCGGTGACCATTTTCCTCCCTCCACGCCCCTGAGGGCCAGCAGCTCTTCAGCGCCCATTCCCCAACCCCAGCCATCCACCTACACCCGACAAGAACGCATCCCCCTTCCCAGGAGGGAGGCAGAAAAAGAGAAATCAGGCCGAACACAGATCGTGGAGGAGGACAGGAAGCCTGAGAACACTTCCTTGTTCATGATTTGTATCCCTTGGTCGCGTGCGGTGGCTCACACCTGTCATCCCAGCACTTTGGGAGGACAAGGTAGGTGGATTGCTTGAGCCTAGGAGTTCAAGACCCACCTGAGCAACATGGCAAAGCCCCATCTCTACCAAAAACACAAAAATTAGCCAGGCACGGTGGTGTGCGCCTGTAGTCCCAGCTGCTCAACAGGCTGAGGTAGGAGGATCACCTGAGTCCAAAAGGTCAAGGCTTCAGTAAGCCACGATCGCACACTGCGCTCCAGCCTGGATGACAGAGACTCTGTGGCAATAATAATTTTTATCCCTTCACAAGCCTCGTGGCTCTGGTAGATCCTTTAAGGAGACAATCGTCACCCACAAGTTCACGGTTCCTTATATTTGTTTCAAATTGGGCCTACTGGCCAGGGGCAGTGGCTCACGTTTATAATCCCAGCACTTTGGGAGGCTGAGGCGGAGGGATCACTTGAAGTCAGGAGTTCAAGACCAGCCTGGCCGATATGGGGAAACCCCATCCCTACTAAAAACACAAAAATTGGCCGAGCACGGTGGCGCACACCTGTAATCCCAGCACTTTGGGAGGCCGAGGCAGGCAGATCACGAGGTCAGGAGATTGAGACAATCCTGGCCAACACGGTGAAACCCTGTCTCCACTAAAAACACAAGAATTAGCTGGGCGTGGTGGTGCATGCCTGTAATCTCAGCTACTCAGGAGGCTGGAGCAGGAAAATCACTTGAACCAGGGAGTCAGAGGTTGCGGTGAGCCTGGATTGCGCCACTGCACTCCAGCCTGGTGACAGAGTGAAACTCCAACTCAAAAACACACAAAAAATTAGCCGGACGTGGTGGTGCACACCTATAATCTCAGCTACTCCAGAGGCTGAGGCAGGAGAATCACTTGAACCCAGGAGGCGGAGCCTGCAGTGAGCCTTGAAAATCGCACCACTGCACTCCAGCCTGGGCGACAGAGTGAGATTCTGTCTGTCTCACATAAATAAATAAATGGGTCCTGTTATATTTTTGCCCCACCTCCATACTGTCATGCTTGTGTGCTGAGAGTGGACACCTGGACTCGGGGACCGTGAGCTTGGGTTTTGTCCTGATGCTCCACCCAGCGCAGGGCCTTTCGACAAAAGCATTCTGTAAACACTGTTTTCCTTTTTCTTTAATCCTCATCAGGTGAGCAGCTCTTCTGAGAGGCAAGAAGCCTATAATCTCCTTGAATTGGAAGGAGCCTTGGCAGACAAGTCCAAGCTGCCCTCTCAGCTGACAGCCGAACACAGGCTGGGTTTGCTGAATGCCCGTGATTTGCATGGCATTGTGCAAGAGCCTGGGAGGAAGTGATTCAACCATAAATTAAATCTATTCCCTGACCTCAGGAATATAACAGGCTAGGGAAGGAAACAGACACGTACCCAATTATAGCTCAAGACAAGCAGCACATGCTGAATCTAAATGCTAAGTGGGTAATGTTCTAGGCCTGTGCCGCCCAGTACAGCGGCTGCTATGTGTGGCTATTTAAATGCACGTTAATTAAAATGAAAGAAAATTCAAGATTCAGTTCCTCAGCTACACTAGCCACATTTGAAGCATTCGATAACTATTAATACACATAGGTCAGGCACAGTGGTTCATGTCTGTAATCCCAGCACCTTGGGAGGCCAAGGCAGGAGGATCGCTTGAGCCCAGGAGTTCAAGACCATCCTGGGCAATATATCCATCCCCATCTATACAAAAAATACAAAAATTAGCCAGGCATGGTGGTGCCTGTAGTCACAGCTACTCTGGAGGCTGAGGCAGGAGGATTGATTGCTCTCAGGAGGTTGAGGCTGCAGTGAGCCACAACCATGCCACTGCACCCTAGCCTGGGCAACAGAGCAAGAACCTGTCTTAAAAAAATAAAAATAAAAATCCAGATGTAGCCAGTGGTTACCATATTGTGCAGGATAGAACCTTTCCGTCATTGCAGAAAGTTCCGCTGGACAGCTCTGTTCTAGATTAAAATAAAGTCATCGGGGAGGAAGCAGGAACTGGACAAACAGCAGGCCAGAAATCTGGGAGTCATTTAGACCCTTTCCTCTCTCGCATCTGCATCTCACCCGTCCCCAGGCTGCTTGAATAGCTCCCAGAGGTCAACCCTCCCTTCTGCCCTGCGCCTGCATCAGATGCTCTCCAGGGGCTCCACTGTCCCCCAGACCTCAGCCCCCCAAGACTAGCTTCTTCATCTGGCTTTTCCAGAGTCCGGACATGGCCCCCAAAATTTTACATTCATCTCCCAAGGATGCTTGGCATAAGATTTTATCCACACCTAGTGGTTTCCAGTTCAAGAATTGAATTCAGGCTGGGTGCAGTGGCTCATGACTGTAATCCCAGTACTTTGGGAGGGTGAAGTGGGCAGATCACTTGAGGCCAGGAGTTCGAGACCAGCCTGCCCAACATGGTGAAACCCCATCGCTACTAAAAGTACAAAAATTAGCTGGGTGCAGTGGTGTGTTTCTGTAATCCCAGCTACTCCAGAGGCTGAGGCAGGAAAATCACTTGAATCTCAGAGGCGGAGGCTGCAATGAGCCAAGATCATGCCACTGTACTCCAGCCTGGGCGACAGAGAAAGACTCCATCTTAAAAAAAAAAAAAAAAAAAAAAAAAAAGGCCGGTTCAGTGGATCACGCCTGTAATCCCAGCACTTTGAAAGGCCAAGGCGGGCAGATCATGAGGTCAGGAGTTCAAGACCAGGCTGACCAACATGGTGAAACCCTGTCTGTACTAAAAATTCAAAAATTAGGTATGATGGTACATGCCTGTAGTCCCAGCTACTCAGGAGGCTGAGGCAGGAGAATCTCTTGAACCCGAAAGGTGGAGGTTGCAGTGAGCTGAGATTGTGCCACTGCACTCCAGCCTCTGTGACAGAGTGAGACTCTCTCTTAAAAATATGTATATATATATATATATATATATATATATATATATATATGATTCAGCCCAGCACCCAAACACTCCTGGTTTCTACACAGTATCAACCGCCCCTCAGCCATCACCACCCCTTCATGCCACTCCCTCTTCTGCTACCTTTGGAACATCCCAGAATCCTCCCAGCCAGAACAGAAGCCCTGAGTCCACTCCCCCTTGGCTCTGGCGTCAGGTAAAATTCTGTTGAGAAACACAGAGCCCTCCGGCTGTTGCAAGAGGATTCAGGTACTGGGGGGCCAAGAAAAAGGAGAGTGCCACGTCGGGGTGTCCTTCTGACAGGTGACAGCTGCTTATGGCCCTTTCCCCTGCTTCCAGAAGCCATTTGCCACACTAATTGCCCACTGACCAAAGTCCTCTAGTGATGGGCAGGAGGGAGGCAGAGCGGTTCCCCTGTGATGAATGGTGTGTGTTTATCTATTCTAGATGCCCACTGAATAGCTGATGTTCCCTGCTGTGATTGCACTGCCCCCGCTGTTCTCAGACTCTCCCTCTTCCCCTCGACCTCGTGGTGGCTGGGAGTCCCTTATGGAAAGAAGTCTACCAGGTGGAGGCGAGCAGCCCCTTTTCCTGAGAGATGCCAGGGTCCTGGGGCCCATCTCCTCTCAAAATCTCTCTCTCTCCCTTTTCCAAAAAGCTGCCCTCTGTCTTGCAGAAGGAGGGTTTGTTTTTTAAGGCTCAGGTGTTTATCTGGTACTTCCAAAGCCCAAGTCCAGGGATGAATACAGGTTCTTCCAGGGCTACTTGATAGTTAATTAGCAAAGGTTTCCTCTTCCCTGGATGGCACTGAGGTCTAGCTTGGGACGAAAAAGAGAAGAGAGGCCAAGAATTCTCCCATCCTAAAGCATCTCCCTCCCATCTTGGACCAACTGCACCTCGACCAGGAAGGACTCACCTGGAGCGAAGAGTGGGACTCAGTGTAAATTTATGCCCAGGCCCTGCAAACAAGGAGGCCGCATGAGCCGCCAGGCATCGGGCTTTCGGGGCACTCAGCCAGCCCAGCTTCCAGAGCCCCATTCAGTCCCAGCGGAGACAAAGACTTCCTTGAGTAGGGCAACTGTCCTCAGCTCACCTCCCAGCTGGGAAGTCTCGGGCGGCAGGCTTGCCCCTGCTTTGAGAATGGTGTGAGAGAGAAGAGGCACCGATGGCTGCCCTGCGCCCACTCTGCAGGTGGCCTGGCCCACAGCCTGCTTCCCCAGCACCAGCAGCAGGGACGCCCTCGGGGGCTGACCGCTCCCAAGACAGAGGGCGGAAAAAACCTGGGAATTCTATGGCCTGGTGCCCCACCACACCCAGCACTGTATAAGCAGCACGGATGTCTTGGGCTGTCTGGGGTCTGGACAAGCCCCAGCATTTTCCAGGCAGCTCCTGAGGAAGCCTGGCATAAAATGGAGCTTTGTCCCAAGCCTAGGGCGTCTGGGTCAGGAACAGAATTCATCGCATCGTCTCATTGGTCCCCCTCCTGGCTGGTCTTGCCCCGATTGCTCAGCTGTGATCACCCACGACCCCCGTGGCACCCAACACCCTTCTGCACTCCTCTTTCGTGCACACCTTAAGCATCTGCCAGTATCAACTGCCCTCTTCTTCAGCCCCGGGTGTGGTCCACACTGTCTCCCAGTGTTCAGCCTTCCTGATAAACCCCCAAAGACAGGTGCTCTCCCAGGCTGTTACTTGGCTCTTAGCTCCTCTTGAGCCTAACTCTCCTACAGTTATTTATTTTGGAGACAGGGTCTCCTTCTGTCACCCAGGCTGGAGTGCAGCAGTACAGTCATGGCTCACTGCAGCTTCAAACCCCTGGACCCAAGTGATCCTCCCATCTCAGCCTCCTGGGTAGCTGGAACTACAAGCACGTGCCACCACATCTAGCTTTTTTTTTTTTTTTTTTTTTGAGACAGAGCGCCAGGCGCCAGGCTAGAGTGCAGTGGCACAATCTCGGCTCACTGCAATCTCCACCTCCTGGGTTCAAGCAATTCTCCTGCCTCAGCCTCCCGAGTAGCTGGGACTACAGGGGTGCGCCACCACGCCCAGCTAACTTTTGTATTTTTTAGTAGAGATGGGGTTTCACCATGTTGGCCAGGATGGTCTCGATCTCTTGACCTTGTGATCCACTCGCCTCTGCGTCCCAAAGTGCTGGGATCACAAGAGTGAGCCACCGCGCCCGGCCACACATCCAGCTTTGTTTTTTTTTTTTTTTTTTTTTTAGAGACAGGATATCACTAAGTTTCCC
>CAUYLG010053600.1:0-13310 GCA_963573385.1 Cacajao melanocephalus | reverse complement strand
TATCTTGGTCTTTGTGGCCTTCTTTGAAATTGGACCAGGCCCCATTCCCTGGTTTATTGTGGCCGAACTCTTCAGCCAGGGCCCCCGCCCAGCTGCGATGGCAGTGGCCGGCTGCTCCAACTGGACCTCCAACTTCCTAGTCGGATTGCTCTTCCCCTCTGCTGCTGTAAGTAAACTCACCTTATCTTAAAACCAGCCTTCCTAAGCTGACATGTTGAAGATACGTCTTAATACAGTAGTCCCGCTGGGTTTGGTGGGTCATGCTTGTAATCCTAGCACTTTGGGAGGTGGAGACAGATAGCTCACCTGAGGTCAGGAGTTTGAGACCAGACTGGCCAATATGGCAAAATCCGTCTCTACTAAAAATACAAAAATTAGCTGAGCACACACCTGTAATCCCAGCTAGTTGGGAGGCTGAGGAAAGAGAATAGCTTGAACCCAGGAGGCAGAGGTTGTAATGAGCGGAGATCGTGCCACTGCACTCCAGCCTGGGTGACAGGAGCAAGACTCTGTCACAAAAAACAAATAAGGCCAGGTGCAGTGGCTCACACCTGTAATCTCAGTACTGTGGGAGGCCTAGGCAAGTGGATCACGAGCTCAGGAGTTCAAGACCAGTCTGACCAATATGGTGAAACCCCATCTCAACTAAAAATACAAAAAAGCTGAGGGCTGGGCACAGTGGCTCATGCCTGTAATCCTAGCACTTTGGGAGGCCAAGGCAGGCAGATCACCTGAGGTTGGGAGTTCAAGACCAGCCTGACCAACATGGAGAAACCTTGTCTTTAAAAAAATAGTAATTAATTAATTTTTAAAAGAAGAAGAAAAACTTTTTAAAAAAAAAAAGAAAAAAACAAAAAAATTAGCCAGGCCTGGTGGTGCACGCCTGTAGTCCCAGCTACTTGGGAGGCTGAGACAGGAGAATCCCTTGAACCTGGGAGGGAGAGGTTGCAGTGAGCCAAAATCGTGCCACTGTACTCCAGCCTTGGCAACAGAGTGAGACTTCATCTCAAAAATAAATAAGAATCAAAAATAATACAGAAATCCCTCTTCATCTGCAGTTTGAGTTACCTGCCATCTAAAAATATTAAATGGAAAATTCTAGAAATAAAAAATTTTAAGTTTGGGGCACAGTAATCCCAGCGCTTTGAGAGGCCAAGGTGGACAGATCACTAGAGGTCAGGAGTTCAAGATCAGCCTGAACATCATGGAGAAACCCCATCTCTACTATATACAAAACTTAGGCTGCTCATGGTGGCTTACGCCTGTAATCCCAACATTTTGAGAGGCTGAAGCAGGTGGACCACCTGAGATCAGGAGTTTGAGACCAACCTGACCAACATGGTAAAACCCCATGTCTACTAAAAATACAAAACATTAGCCTTGTGTGGTGGCAGTTGCCTGTGATCTCAGCTACTCAGGAGGCTGAGGCAGGAGAATCACTTGAACCTAGGAGGCAAAGATTGCAGTGAGCCAAGGTTATGCCATTGCACTCCAGCCTGGGCAACAAGAGAAACTCTGTCTCAAAAAGTAAAGAAAAAAAAAGTTAGCCAGGTGTCCTGGCACATGCCTGTAGTCCTAGCTACTCAGGAGGCTGAGGCAAGAGAATCACTTGAACCTAGGAGGTGGAGTTCATGGTGAGATGAGATCGTGCCACTGCTCTCCAACCTGGGTGACAGAGCAAGACTTCATCTCAAAAAAAAAATTTATAAATAGAGACAGGTCTTGCTATGTTGCCCAGGCTGGTCTCGAGCTCCCGGCCTCAAGTGATCCTCCCACCTCGACCTCCCAAACTGCTAAGATTATAGGTGTGAGCCACCGCACTTGGCCCAGAAACACAGGTTTTTAAAAACAATACTTAAAAGTCAAAAACTACTCAGTAGACATTTAGACGCATCTAACTAATGAAAAGAAATGAGGGATAGAAAAATACAGAGAAATATATAGTAAGTTAGCAATAGAATCATAAGGGAATCTCGGAAGAAACCTGTCTTTTAATTATATATGGAAGGGTTATAGCTTGAAGCCTATTGGAAATATGAATGTGAAGGAAACTGAGTTTGTCAATGACCAGATTTTTATGTCAACCTTCCTTTTTTCTGTCCTTTCACTAGTACTATTTAGGACCCTACGTTTTTATTATCTTCACCGGCTTCCTCGTTACCTTCTTGATCTTTACCTTCTTCAAAGTCCCTGAGACCCGTGGCAGGACTTTTGAGGATATCACACGGGCCTTTGAAGGGCAGGCACATGGTGCAGATCGATCCGGGAAGGAAGGCGTCGTGGAGATGAACAGCATCGAGCCTGCTAAGGAGACCACCACCAGTGTCTAAGTCATGCCTCCTTCCACCTCCCTCCCGGCATGGGAAAGCCACCTCTCCCTGAACGTCGGAGAGACCTCATCAGGATGAACCCAGGGCTGCTTCTGAATGCTGCTACGTGATTCCTTTCTTATCCCGTGCACTCCATGAGCACCCCAAGGCTGGGGTTTGTTGGATTTTTAATGGCTTTTAAAATATTTTGTTTCCTGGACATTCTTTTCTGCTTAGGAGAGACCAAGTGAACCTACCTTCATTTCAGGAGGGATTGGCCTCTTGGCATGTGACAACTTTGCCAGCTTTTCCTCCCTTGGGTTCTAATATTGCCCCACTAGGGGATATAGGAGAGGAAAAGTAAGATGCCATTCCCCCAGACTCAGACTCATCAGGAAGCAGATACACATATGAGTGTGGAAGGCAGAGGGAGTTTATGTAAGAGCACCTTCTTCACTTCCACACAGCTCTACACGGCAAGTCAACTTGAGTTTTATTTATTTTATCCTCTGGTTTAATTACATAATTTTTTTTTTTTACTTTAAGTTTTAGGATACATGTGCAGAATGTCCAGGTTTGTTACATAGGTATACATGTGCCATGGTGGAAATATTTATTTTTTTAAGTGTAATTTTGCCAAATAATAAAAACAGAAGGACATTGTGGTTAGAGGGAGGAGTTTAAAGAGAGGCTATAGAGTGGAACATTTGATATTGGAGAGGTTAAGGTGCAATAAGCAATTAGGGAGAAATGCAGTTCATTATTGGCCGGTAAATGATGTGGTGCCTGAGGTCTGCATGTTACCTCTTAACAATTTCTGTCCCTCAGATGGAAACTCTTGAGTTTAATTTCTCATAAAAGTCGTATGCCTATGTATTAAAGCTACTGATTCCCTTGGAACTTTTTTCTTTAATAGTTTACATGTAGTAGTACTTGAAATCTAGGATTATTAACTAATACGGGCATTGTAGTTGATGGCGGTTGATGGGTTCTAATTTTGGATGGTGTGCAGGGAAGAGAAAGTTATTTCTAGAAAGCCTGTTCCCCTCACTGGACCAAACAACTCCTCCTTATAGTGAACTCATTACATTTGAAGTAATCCCACCACCTATCCGGCGGGAGAGCCATCCAAAAGAGAAACCTACAATAAGTGGTTCTTAGTAGAGATTCATGATTTCTCCACTTTGTTCTTTAGAATATTTTAGGTGTTGATTTTCATTGTATTTTAACTCATACCTTTAAAGGAATTCCCCAAAGAATGTTTATAGCTAACTTGGAATTTGTAACCTCAGCTCTGGGAGAGGATTTTTTCTGAACGACTATTATCTGAAGTGTGCTGTTGCTTTAGGGTCACGGCCTGCTTGTGTGTGTCTGTTACCACATCACTGTGGTCCTGTGCCGAGTGCCCTTAGGGGACTTGAATCTTTCCAGTAGACCACGTTTGAGGTAGTATGAGTCACTGCGCAGTGTAGCCCACACCGAGAGGATGAATGTACGTGCACTGTCACTTTGCTCTGGGTGGAAGTAGGTTATTTTGCTGGCTTGTTTTCTCTGTGTTTGTTCCTCCAGCCCCTTTTCATATGTTGCTCCATCTCCCTTTCCCTTCTTGGTGCTTACACATCTCAGACCCTTTGGCCAAACCCTTGCCAATGACAGTATTTTGGTACTCAGTTCTCACTATTCCCTCTGGTCGCGGCGCCTTTGAATAAAAATACACGTAGCTATGGAGTGGGGTTTAGCTGGAAAAGGTGACCTTCCAACTTCACGTCAACTTCTGGCTCCTCAAGCAGTAGGCTGGCGGTAAGACAGGGAAGTTGTTTTCCCATTTCTCACTGAGCAGATTGTGAATGTTTCCATATGGATTTTCCATGGTTAATGTTACTCAGATTCTTGGTTTTAAAATAAAAATTCTGAATGTACACGACATCACGGGCTCATTATTTACTATTTGTCTTTCCTGTAACAACAAAATCAGCTTTAAATCCTGAGTTGGCTACTCAGTACCTTTTGGGACCTTGAGACTTGTGTGAGACCCTCATACTCACTCGTACTAGATTGTTCGTATGTAAGAAAAGAGTACTATGTGTTTATTATGCAGTTAAATGAAAAAGGCTTCCTGCCTTGCTTTTCTTTTTCTTTTCTTTTTTTTTTGAGACTGAGTCTTGCTCTGTCACCCAGGCTAGAGTGCAATGGTGGCATCTTCTTGGCTCACTGCAGCCTCTGCCCCCTCCGGGTTCCAGCAATTCTGCCTCAGCCTCCTGGGTAGCTGGGATTACAGGCGCATTTTTGTATTTTTAGTAGAGATGGGGTTTCACCATGTTGGCCAGGCTGGTCTCGAACTCCTGACCTCAGATGATCCGCCTGCCTCAGCCTCCCAAAGTGCTGAGATTATAGGTGTGAGCAACCGTGCCTGGCTGCATTGCTTTTCATACTTGATAAATTATTTTGCTTTATTTTTCCAGCAAGAATTAGTTTTGGTTTTTTTTTTCTCTTGTGTTCTTTTCTACTTCCTTTGTTCTCCAGTTTTTTGTTTCTTTTGAGATGGAGTTTCACTCTTGTTGCCCAGGCTGGAGTGGAATGGTGTGATCTCCGCTCACTGCAACCTCAGCCACCCAGGTTCAAGCAATTCTCCTGACTCAGCCTCCCAAGTAGCTGGGACTACAGGCATGCAACACCACACCCAGCTAATTTTTGTAATTTTAGTAGAAACAGGGTTTCACCTTGTTGCCCAGGCTGATCTCGAACAGGCGGAGGTTGCGGTGAACGAAGATCACACCATCACACTCCAGCCTGGGTAATGAGTGAAACTCGGTCTCAAAAAAAAAAGGGGGGGCGGGGAATGAAGTACTGACCCATAGATGAACCTAGAAAATGTTATGTTAAATGTATAAAGCTACTTAAAAAAGATCACATTGTATAATTATTTTTACATAAAATGTCCAGAATAGGTAAACTTATAGACGCAGAAGGTACATTAGTGATTGTTTAGGTCTGGGGGAATGGAGGGAGAGGCACAATAGTTAAAGGATCCAGGGTTTCGTTTCTTTTTTTGTTTTTGAGACGGAGTCTCGTTCTGTCACCTAGGCTGGAGTGCAGTGGCACAATCTCAGCTAATGGCAACCTCCGTCTCCCAGGTTCAAGCGATTCCCCTGCTTCAGCCTCTGTAGTAGCTAGTACCATGCCACCACACTCAGCTAATTTTTGTATTTTTAGTAGAGATGAAGTTTCACCGTGTTTGCTAGGCTGGTTTCGAACTCCTGACCTCAAGTGATCCACTGCCTTGTCCTCCCAAAGTATAGGGATTACAGGTATGAGCCCGACCAAGATGTATTATATTTTTGATACATGCCCGACCAAGATGTATTATACTTTTAATACATTGCTAGATATAATATTGTCATAATTTGTTTACCTCTATATGAGTTAATAAAATTGGTCTGCTAGGGACCCTGTCTCAAAAACAATTAAAAATCGAAATCTTGAGCCTGGAAAAGCCTCAGAAAAAATAAATAAATTAATTAATTAATTAATTAATTAATAAACAAATAGAAATCTAACGTGATAATCTTTTTCTGTTATTTGAAAAGCTTATCCCATTATTTGTTATTGCCTGTATAATTAGATTTTTTTCCCTATCATTCTATTATTTGCTCTCTACTTTATACTGATTTTTCTTTTCATCCCAAACTGTTTTCTGCTCTTTTAAAGGTAGCTGGTTGTGTGGGGTGTGCCTGTAATTTTAGCTACTTGAGAGGCCGAGGTGGGATGATCACTTGAGCCCAGAAATTCAAGTCCAGCCTTGGCAACATACATAGCAAGATCCCATCTCTTTAAAAAAAAAAACCGTTATTTGTTGTTTTCTTTTGTTTTGTTTTGTTTTGTTTTTTTGAGATGAAGTCTTGCTCTGTTGCCTAGGCTTGAAGTGCAGTGGTGCTATCTCAGCTCACTGCAACCTCTGCTTCCCAGGGTCAAGCAATTCCCTTGCCTCAGCCTCCTGAGTAGCTGGGTTTACAGGCAAGAGACACTATGCTAAGTTTTATATTTTTAGTAGAGATGGGATTTCACCGTGTTGGTCAGGCTGGTCCTCAAACTCCTGATCTCATGATCTGCCCGCCTTGGCCTCCCAAAGTGCTGGGATTACAGGCATGAGCCACTGCTTCCCGCCCAAAAGATATGTTAATCTTTTCTTTCTTTCTTTTCTTTTTTTTTTTTTTTTTTTTTTTTTTTGAGACAGAGTTTTGCTTTATTTGCCCAGGCTGGAGTGCAATGCTCACTTCAACCTCCAGTTCAAGCGATTCTCCTGCCTCAGTCTCCCGAGTTGCTGGGACTACAGGCACATACCACCACGCCTGGCTAATTTTTGTATTTTTAGTGGAGACAGGGTTTCACCACGTTGGCCAGGGTGGTATTGAACTCCTGACCTCCACTGATCCACCCGCCTCAGCCTCCCAAAGTGCTGGGATGGTTACCGGCATGAGCCACTGCACCCAGCCTGTTTATCCACTTATTGGTGGATGGATGGGTTGTTTACAATTATTGTGAAGAATTCTTCAATGAACACTTAGGAACAACTTTTTTGTTTGGTCATATGTGTATTAGTCAGAGTTCTCTAAAGGGACAGAACTAGATAGATAGAATAGATGTATGTATAAAGGGGAGTTTGTTTATTTATTTATTTATTTATTATTTTTTGAGACAGAGTCTGGCTCTGTCACCCAGGCTGGAGTACAGTGGCGGGATCTCGGCTTACTGCAACCCTCTGCCTTCACGGGTTGGGGCGATTCTCCCGCCTCAGCCTCCGGATTAGCTGGGACTCCAGCTAATTTTTTGTAGTTTTAATAGAGACAGGATTTCACCATGTTGGCCAGGATGGTCTCGATCTCCTCACCTCGTAATCCGTCCGCCTCGGCCTCCCAAAATGCTGTGATTACAGGCGTGAGCCACCGCGCCCGGCTCAAAGGGGAGTTTAATTAAGGAGTGTTGACTCATAGGATCACAGGATAAGATCCCACAATAAGCCGTCTGCAAGCTGAGGAGCAAAGAAGCCAGTCTGAGTCCCAAAGCTAAAGAACTTGGATTCCGCTTTCCGGACCCGGCAGAATGGCTCCCGCAAAGAAGGGCGGCGAGAAGAAAAAGGGCCGTTCTGCCATCAACGAAGTGGTAACCCGAGAATACACCATCAACATTCATAAGCGCATCTATGGAGTGGGCCTCAAGAAGCTTGCCCCTCTGGCCCCTCAGGCATTCAAAGAGATTCGGAAATTTGCCATGAAGGAGATGAGAACTCCGGATGTGCGCACTGATACCAGGCTCAACAAAGCTGTCTGGGCCAAAGGAATAAGAAGTGTCCCATACAGAATCCGTGTGCGGTTGTCCAGAAAACGTAACGAAGATGAAGATTCACCAAATAAGCTCTGTACTTTGTACTTTGGTTACCTATATACCAGTTACCACTTTCAAAATACAGTCAATGTGGATTAGAATTGATCACTGATGGTCAAATGCATCAAATAAAGTTATAAATTGCCTTCAAAAAAAAAAGAACTTGGATTCCCATGTTCCAGGGCAGGAAGCATCCAGCATGGGAGAAAGTCTAGTCTTAACATTCTTCTGTCTGCTTTTATTTTTTTTTTATTTATTTTTTTTTTTTTTGAGACGGAGTTTCGTCTTGTTGCTCAGGCTGGAGTACAATGGCACGATCTTGGGCTCAACGCAACTTCTGCCTCCCAGGTTCTGGCTAATTTTTGTATTTTTAGTAGAGACAAGGTTTCACTAGGCTGATCTTGAAGCTGTGACCTCAGATAATCCACCCGCCTCAGCCTGTGGAAGTGCTGGGATTACAGGCATGAGCCCCCATGCCCAGCCACTCATTTCCCCCCCCACCTTTTTTTTTTTTTTTGAGACAGAGTCTTGCTCTTATTGCCCAGGCTGGAGTGCAATGGCGCAATCTTGGCTCACCACAACCTCCTCCTCTTGTGTTCAAGTGATTCTCCTGCCTCAGCCTCCGAAAATAGCTGGGATTACAGGCATGTGCCACCATGCCCAGCTAATTTTTGTATTTTTAGTAGAGATGGGGTTTCACCATGTTGGCCAAGCTGGTCTCAAACTCTTGAACTCAGGTGATCCGCCCACCTGGGCCTCCCAAAGTGCTGGGATTACAGGCATGAGCCACTGTGCCCAGCCTTTTTTTTTTGAGAGGTAGTCTCGCTCTGCTGCCTAGGCTGGAGTGCAGTGAAGCAATCTTGGCTCACTGCAACCTCTGCCTTTCAGGTTCAAGCAATTCTCCTACCTTAGCCTCCTGAGTAGCTGGGACTACAGGCATGCTCCATCATGCCCAGTTAATTTTTGTATTTTTTTTTTAATAAAGATGGAGTTTCACCATGTTGGCCAGGCTAGTCTCGATCTCCCGACCTCAAGTGATCCGCCCACCTCAGCCTCCCAAAGTGCTGGGATTACAGGTGTGAGCCACCGCACCCGGCCAATTTTTGTATTTTTAGTAGAGATGGGGTTTCACTATGTTGGCCAGGCTGGTCTCAAACTCCTGACCTCGTAATCTGCCCGCCTTGGCCTCCCAAAGTGCTGGGATTACAGGCATGAGCTACTGTGCCGGGCCCACTCATCCCACTTTTTTTTTTTTTTAAAGATGAGGTTTCACCATGATGGCCAGGCTGGTCTTGAACTCCTGACCTCAGGTGATCCACCCACCTTGGCCTCCCAAAGTGCTAGGATTACAGGCGTGAGCCACCATGCCCGGCCACATCCCACTTCTTAATAACAGGTTGAGAATTGATGTACTGATGGGATGAGTATTTCCATATTCTTCCCATTTTCTTTCCCCTTTGTTTTACCCATGCTCACACAAATCATTCCAACCTTCTTGGCTATTTTTTGTTTTTGCCTGATTTTTTCCTTTGCAAGCAATTCTGGCTACCAGCTGTAACTCAAGCTGGCTGGAATCCAAGTTTGGCCTAGTGACAAGATTTGTCCCAATGTGTTCCTTTGGTAGGCCCCCTCAGGACAGAGGCTAGAGTTCCACTGGGCCAAGATTCAAGCTAGGCTCACTGTCAGGATCCACCACCACAATTCCTTCAATTCCTTTTCACTCTTTTTTTTTTTTTTAAGACGGAGTTTCGCTCTTGTTAACCAGGCTGGAGTGCAATGGCACGATCTCGGCTCACGGCAACCTCCGCTTACTGGGTTCAAGCAATTCTCCTGCTTCAGCCTCCCAATTAGCTGGGACTACAGGCACGCACCACCATGCCCAGCTAATTTTTGTATTTTTAGTAGAGATGGGGTTTCACCATGTTGACCAGGATGGTCTCAATCTCTTGACTTCATGATCCACCCACCTCAGCCTCCCAAAGTGCTGGGATTATAGGCATGAGCCACTGCGCCTGGCCTCCTTTTCACTTTAACTTTTACCTGTTAGTAGGGGCCCTGAGGCTAGAGGCTGTAGTTCAGTCTGGCCAAAATCCAAGCTTGGCCTAGCATCAGAATCCACTGCAACACTCTCCTGAAATTTTCATTTTAGATTTTACATACAACAATAACCAAGGGATCGTATATTTTGTTTGTTTCTTGTTACTTTGCATTTCCTTATGCATTTATTCTGTAAGCAAAGTTCTTGGAAGTTTGATCCATCATTTTCTTTTTTTGAGAGAGTCTTGCTGTGTCACCCAGGCTGGACTGTACAATCTCGGCTCACTGCAACCTCCACCTCCAGAGTTCAAGCAATTCTTGTGCCCCAACCTCCAAGTAGCTGGGACTACAGGTGAGCCCCACTACATCTGGTTAATTTTTTGTACTTTTAGTAGACACAGGGTTTCACCATGTTGGCCAGGCTGGTCTCAAACTCCTGACTTCAGATGATTCGCCTGCCTTGGCCTCCCAAAGTGCTGGGATTACATGACCAGCCTGATCCATCATTTCTAAATTCCATTGGTAACTTTTCATTTCTGTAACTGATTGCAGCACAGTTGTATTTCCGTGCCATGAATGCCCCTGTGGCCACCCAGGAATCAAAATTTCATCAACTCAGCTGGGCATGGTGGCTCACGCCTGTAATCCTAGCACTTTGGGAGGCCAAGGTGGGCATATCACCTGAGGTCAGGAGTTTGAGACCAGCCTGGCCAACATGGCAAAACCCCGTCTCTACTAAAAATACAAAAATTAGTGGGGCATGGTGGTGCACACCTGTAATCCCAGCCACTGAGGAGGCTGAGGCAGATTTGCTTGAACCTGAAAGGCAGAAGTTGCAGTGATCTGAGATTGCGCCACTGCACTCCAGCCTGGGCAACAAAGCAAGACTTCATTTCAAAAAAAAAAAAAAGTTTCACCACCTCCCACCCTCTCATCATTTCTCTTCCCAAACCACATGTTTTAGTAAGTTAGAGTCAAGCTAGCACATCCCATTTCTAACACCAACGTGGAGTTAGCCAGTCTTTGAGGTTAAGGGTACAATCCTCCTGACTGCCAAATCTACCCAAGACTTTTGACCCAACTGCAAGGAGTTAGGGTCCAAATACAAAGTTAGAGGAAGAGTCCACACAAGATCACTCTCAGTTCTGACACCAGTTGCAAGTTTGAGTGTTTCCCAAAATGACCCTCAGGTTTGACAGTTCACTAAAAAGACTCACAGAACTCATTGAAACCAATTACAATTACAGTCACATTTATTGCAGGGAGAGGATACACTAAAATCAATCAAGGTAGGTTGGGCGAGGTGGTTCATGCCTATAATCCCAGCACTTTAGGAGACTGAGGCATGTATGTCACTTGAAGTCAGGAGCTCAAAACAGACCAGCCTGGCCAACATAGTGAAACCTCATCTCTACTGAAAACACAAAAATTAGCCAGGTAAAGCAGCACACGCCTGTAGTCCCAGCTACTTGAGAGGCTGAGGCAGGAGAAATCACTTGAATCTGAGAGGTAGAGGTTGTAGTGAGACAAGATCGTGCCACTGCACTCCAGCCTGGGCGACAAGAGTGAGACTCCATCTCAAAAAAAAAAAAATCAACCAAGGGAAGACACACACAGGGCAGCATTCCAGAGTGTTCCATAAGTGAAGCTTCCCTTGCCCTTAGGAAGTGTTATTCTCTTGGCATTGATGTACAACAGTATACCCCCAGTACTGCCAAACCAGGAAGCTCACTTTAGCTTCAGTGTCCTTAGATTGTATTGGAGATTACTGATTGGTTGCCCATGTGATTGAACTCCATTTTCAACCCCTACTCCAAGCCCTCAGAGGTGGGACTGAAACCACATGGTACAAGGGGTCCACCATGAATAACAAACACTTTTATCACTTGGGAAATGTCAAGAGTTTAGAGGTTACCTCCTAGGAGCCAGAAACAAAGGCCAGACCTCTTTTTGAGTGAGTTCAGATTCCTTGGTAAACAGCAATAAAGGGTAGCCTCGGAGGAACAAATTTCCCAAATTTACTACCTGCATAACTTTTATCCCAAGGGAATATTTTATAATGAATAAATTCATTAATACAATGAAATAAATGACGCCAGGCATGGTGGCTCACGTCTGTAATCCCAGAACTTCGGGAGGCCAAGGTGGGCAGATCATGAGGTCAGGAGTTTGAGACTAGCCTGGCCAACACAGTGAAACCCCATTTCTACTAAAAATACAAAAATTAGTTTGGCGTAGCTGCTTGGGAGGTTGAGGCAGAAGAATCGCTTGAACCCAGGAGGCAGAGGTTGCAGTGAGCTGAGATCGTGCCACTGCATTCCAGCCTGGGCAACAGAGTAAAATTATGTCTCAAAAAAATTAATTAATCAAATTTAATAAATTATATAATTAATAGAATAAAATAAATTGTATAATGAATAAATTAAATTTGTAAAAACTAAATTCAGGCCGGGCTTGGTGGCTCACACCTGTAATCCCAGCACTTTGGGAGGCCAAGGCGGGTGGATCACCTGAGGTCGGGAGTTTTAGACCAGCCTGACCAACAGGGAGAACCTTGTCTTTACTAAAAATACAAAATTAGTTGGGTGAAGTTGTGCATGCCTGTAATCCCAGCTATCCTTGGGAGGCTGAGACAGGAGAATCCCTTGAACCTAGAAGGCAGAGGTTGCCGTGAGCCGAGATCATGCCATTGTACTCCAGCCTGGGCAACAAGAGTGAAACTCTGTCTCAAAAAACAAAAAAAAAAAGCCAGGCACGGTGGCTCCCGTCTGTAGTCCCAGCACTTTGGGAGGCTGAGGTGGATAGATCACAAGGTCAGGAGTTTTAGCCCAGCCTGGCCAATATGGTGAAACCTTGTCTCTACTAAAAATACAAAAATTAACTGGGCATGGTGGTGAGTGCCTGTAGTCCCATCTACTCAGAAGGCTGAGGCAGGAGAATCACTTGAACCTGGGAGGTAGAAGTTACAGTAAGCCAAGATCAAGCCACTGACTCCAGCCTGGGCAACAGAGCAAGACTCTATCTAAAAAAAAAAAGGACTAAATTCGGCTTGATTCAAATATTTTATCTGGGCCTGGCACAGTGGCTCATGTTTGTAATCCCAGCACTTTGGGAGGCTAAGGTGGGCAGATCATAAAGTCAGGAGTTCAAGACCAGCCTGGCCAACATAGTGAAATCCCGTCTCTACTAAAAAATACAAAAATTGGGCCAGGTGTGGTGGCTCACGCCTATAATCCCAGCACTTTGGGAGGCCGAGGTGGGTGGATCACGAGGTCAAGAGATCAAGACCATCTTGGTCAATATGGTGAAACCCCGTCTCTACTAAAAACACAAAAATTAGGCCGGGCATGGTGGCTCGACCAGCCTGACCAACATGGTGAAACCCCATCTTTCTTATAAACATTTTGAAAAAATTTAAAAAATAAAAATAAAATACAAAAATTAGCTGGGCGTGGTGGCGCGTGCCCGTAGTCCCAGCTACTCGGGAGGCTGAGGCAGGAGAATTGCTTGAACCTAGGAGGCGGAGGTTGCGGTGAGCCGAGATAGCGCCATTGCACTCCAGCCTGGGTAACAAGAGCGAAA
>CAUYLG010053599.1:0-61680 GCA_963573385.1 Cacajao melanocephalus | reverse complement strand
TTTCTTTTTTTTTTGAGAGGGAGTTTCGCTCTTGTTGCCCAGGCTGAGGTACCATGGCCAGATCTCGGCTCACCGCAACCTCTGCCTCCTGGGTTCAAGTGATTCTCCTGCCTCAGCCTCCTGAGTAGCTGGGATTACAGGCACCTGCCACCATACCCAGCTAAGTTTGTATTTTTAGTATAGACAGGGTTTCTCCATGTTGGTCAGGCGAGTCTTGAACTCCCAACCTCAGGTGATCAACCCACCTCAGCCTCCCGAAGTGCTAGAATTACAGGCATGAGCCACCACGCCCTTAAATCCTGTTTTCATAATTCTGAAAAGCTGCCCTTCATATAAGAAAACATTACACCTTAAGGGGGATTTTTTATGTCGTCTCAGATACTTCCTTAATAGCAAAAAATAAAATCATGTTTTAGTGTTCAAAATATTACACAGATTTTTTAAGTTAAATCACCAAAAGTTATTATTGCAAAAATAGCTCTCACCCAGAAATAGATTTAATAAAGCTTTAATGAACACTTGATATTAGAAATATGGCACTTCAAATCAGTAGAGAAAAATACACCTTGGCAAAAACTTGGCCATTTATAGGAAATTAAACCTAGATTCCTGACCTCATACCTCACGACTTACATCAAAATACATGCTACAGGTACAGAAATTTTTTTTTTTTTTTTTTTTAGATGGAGTCTCACTGTCACCCAGGCTAGAGTGCACTGGCACAATCGGCTCACTGCAACCTCTGCCTCCCAGGTTCAAGCGATTCTCCTGTCTCAGCCTCCGAAGTAGCTGAGATTACAGGCGTGAGCCATCACACCGGCTAATTTTTGTATTTTGAGTAGAGATAAGGTTTCACCACATTGGCCAGACTGGTCTCAAACTCCTGACCTCAAGTGATCTGCCCTCCTCGGCTTCCCAATGCGCTGGGATTACAGGCATGAGCCACTGCGCTGGGCCTCCATGTATAGAAAATTTAAACATAAAGGATAAATTACAAAAATACTAGAAGGAAACATGGGTGAATAGCTTATAATATTGAGGAAGAAAGTCTTTCTAAGCATGGCAAAATATCTAGAAGCCACAAAGGAAAAGATGGGAGATATGATTAGATACAACTTAGAAATTTCCATGTGGCAAAAGGCAGCCTAACAGTTAGAATAAAACTCTTCATGTAGGTGCGGTGACTCACACCTGTCATCCCAACACTTTAGGAGGCTGAGGCAGGCAGATCACTTGAGGCCAGGAGTTTGAGAGCAGCCTAGGCAATAAAGTGAGACCCTGTCTCTACAAAAAATTAAAATATTAGCCATACATAGTGATGCCCACTTGTGGTCCCAGCTACACTGAAGGCTAAGGCAGGAGTATCACTTGAGTCCAGGAGGTCAAGGCTGCATGCAATGAGCTGCGTTCACGCCACTTGCACACCAGCCTGGGCAAAAGAGCAAGAGCCTATCCCAAAAAAGAAAAACAACACTGAACACAAATGACAAAGAGTTATTACCTCTAATATGCAAAGAGCTCTTACAAATCAATTCAAAAGTGAACAAACCAATTTAAAAAAGAAACGGCAGATACATGATGTGTCTGCTCCCGATGAAGCTTTCTCAGGAAAATACCACATAGGAATAGGCCCCCAGCACCCAATCCTGTACTATGCAACACCGGAACTCTAACAGAAGCTGATGCAGCCCTGTGTGAACCCTAGTCATTTGGAATTTTAAATTAATAAATGAAGAATCTGGGAGTGTGGGGCTGAATCACAAAGAAAAGGTTCACCAATCCCTGCTGCTGAGGCCTAAGGGCTGGCCTGGCTCCCCCTTTCCCTGGGGCTTAGCTGTTTACCTCCACTTTAGGCTCCAAAAAATAACCAGTTTATTTGGTTATTTTTCCATCCTCATCATATCTTTCCATTTTTACTGTATCCTTCCAGTAAGTTTCATGTTTCTGTTTAAGCTAGTCAGTGATTTCCTATTTCTTATTTTTTTCCTTTATTTAAAAGTTTTTCTTTCTTTTTTTTTTCTCTCCACGTAGAGGGAAGTTTTTTCTTTTCATGTCAGACAGTAATGTCCAACATCCTAATAAGGCTGGAGAGAGGCACATTTCACACGAGCGTGAAAGTCTACTCATCATACCTACGGACTACAAAAGCATCTAGTTTCCTATTACTTATAACAAAAATGAATCCAACACACTAATAAAAAGTCCACTTATAGAAAAAATGCAAATGTTCCAAGAAAACATAAAACAAAGTTCAAACTCACCAACCTATAAAGAAATCAAAATTGAGTAACAGATGCCAAATTTTACCTGTCTGACAAAGACTAAAATACTAATAATATCCATTGTTGAAAGAGAAATGGTTATTCTCGTATATTGCCACTTAGAGTGTAAGATAAAACAGGACAGGCGCGGTGGCTCATGCCTGTAATCCCAGCACTTTGGGAGGCTGAGGTGGGTGGATCACCTGAGGTTGGGAGTTTGAGAACAGCCTGACCAATGTGGAGAAACCCCATCTCTACTAAAAGTACAAAATTAGCAAGGCGTGGTGGCGCACGCCTGTAATCCCAGCTACTTGGGAGGCTGAGGCAGGAGAATCACTTGAACCCAGGAGGCAGAGGTTGCAGTGAGCTGAGATCGCACCATTGCACTCCAGCTTGGGCAAGAAGAGCGAAACTCCATCTCAAAAAAAAAAAAAAAAAAAGATAAAATAACTGTTTTGGAAGATAATTTAGCTTTATCTATCAAAAATTTAAGTGCACATATCTTGTGACCTAAAAGTTGAACTTCTAGAACTTCATTCTATCAAAACATTACAGAGGCATATGGTAGTCTTCATTGTAGCACTGTTTATAATGATATAAAATTGGGAGGGGGGGAATGTAATATATGACAAGAAAGGACCCTAATGGCCTGCGGAAGATTCCCATCTTCCTTAAAAATATGCTCCATCCAACAGTCTCCAAGCCCTTCATGATCTGACTTAGACACATCTGCAACATCAGGTCTCCCCATTCCTCCCTCTTTCATTTCTTCTACCTACACTGACCTCCTCAATGTTCCTTCTTTTTTTTTTTGAGACAGGGTCTGGCTGTGTCACGAAGGCTAAAATACAGTGGCATCACCTCGGTTCACTGCAACCTCTGCCTCCCAGGCTCATGCCATCCTCCCACCTCAGCCTCCCAAGTAGCTGGAACCACAGGTGCACATGACCACGCCTGGCTGATTTGTTTTTTTTGCAGAGCTGGGGGTCTCACTTTGTTGTCCAGGCTGGTCTCAGACTCCTGACCTCAGGTGATCTGCCTGCTTCAGCCTCCCAAAGTGTTGAGACTACAGGCACAAGCCTCCGTGCCCGGCCTCCCTCTTAGTGTTCTTTGAATACATCAAGCACACACTCACCTCAGGGCCTTTGCACTGGCTCTTCCCTAGAATGTGCCTCCCCAGGTTTTCATGTGGCCTCCTCTCTCACTTCCTGCAGTTGTTTTCAAAGATCATCTTCCTAGAGCACCTTCCCCACCCAATCTACCTCCCCAAACAGAAAATATCAAGCCCATGACAACTGGGACATTGTCTTGTTCACTTCTCTAAGCTCGGTACCTAGTGCAAAGGCTGACATCCAGTAAAAACTCAATAAATATTTGTTGAATGAATGATCAAATAAATCATGGCATATCCTTATAATGGAATAACAACATGGCCATTAGTAGCTCATATAAGATATTAAGTAAACAAAGTAGCAGAATAGTATATACAGGGCATCTTATTTTTAAGTTATAATAAGTAGATAGATATATATATGCTAATGTACATGCAAAGAGAAGACCAAAATGGATAGTCACTAATCTACCAACTTCTCCAGAGCTCCCCTCAGAAGTGACACTTTTCTTTTCAGCTTCATATAAATCTGTATATAAATTGGTAGTGCATTTTGAAATAATAAACCAGTATTACCTGTATAACCTAAAAAAAACATCTGCCAGCTATTTAAAGTGCTTCCAGACTGGGTGCAGTGGCTCACACCTGTAATCCCAGCATTTTGGGAGGCAGAGGAGGGAGGATGGCATGAACCTAGGAGTTCAAGACCAGCCTGAGCAACATGGGAAAACCCCAACTCTACAAAACTACAAAAATTAGCCAGTCATTGTGGCATGCACCTGTAGTCCCAGCTACTCAGGAGGCTGAAGTGGGAGGATTATTTTTAAAAAGTGTTTCCAAAAAAGAGGCAACCAGTGTTCCTAAATGCAAGAAACCTCATGACTAGCCTTTACCCCCTTGCTAGTCTTACTGTCCAGCATCCCCAGCCACGATTTCCCAGACCAGCCACGCTGTTTGAGGCTTCAGGTACAGCTCCAGCTGAGCTCCCCTACTGCCTCCCAAACTGGACTCCTTTTTTTTTTTTTTTGGAGACAGAGTGTCACTCTGTTACCCAGGCTGGAGTACAGTGGCTCAATCTCAGCTCACTGCAACCTCCACCTCCCAGGTTCAAGCGATTGTCTGGCCTCAGCACCCCCACCACCCCCGGCTCCGAGTAGCTGGGATTACAGGTACACACCACCATGCTAATTTTTCTATTTTTAGCAGTGACGGGGGTTTCACCATGTTGGCCAGGCTGGTTTCAAACTCCTGACCTCAGGTGATCTGCCCACCTCAGACTCCAAAAGGGCTGGGATTACAGGTGTGAGCCACCACACCCCACACGGACTCCAATTCCAATGTTATCTGGACATCACCTTCTTCGGCACTGAAGATCAGGGTTGTCTAGTCCGTGAAAACCCAAGGACAGATTTCTCTATGATTACAGTAATCACACGGTGTTGTCATTACTTACATGCTAGGCTTTTCTAGGCAGTGATCTCCTCCCCCTCCCAGTAGACACTGAAAAATCATTGCTAATCCACATGCTTACATCTGTTTGCTGAGTAGGAGTATGGAGGCAAAAAGAGAAAACATGCATACCTCTATTGGAAGCCAGAATAACTCTCATCCAGTAGAAAGGATCTGCAGAATCTGATGACATGATTCCAAACAGTGGGATCTAAAATAGTACACAAAATATTTTATGAAACTGTATTATATAAGGCAGGCATGAGAATTGCTTCAACCCAGGAGGCAGAGGCTGCAGTGAGCCGAGATTACACCACTGCACTTCAATCTGGGCGACAGAGTAAGACTGTCTCAAAAAAAAAAAAAAGTATAAAGTGTGAACTTGATTTCTAGTATAGTCACTTAATGTTTGCAATACTTTTTTAAAAACTACCTCTCATATTCTTTAACAAAAACAAGCATATCTTCAAGGTAAAGCCACTTATCAAAAATAAAATAAAAATAAAAACATTCCATCACATAGATGAGGGTTCATTTAAAAATAACAAAAAGAACCAGAAAGTAAAAAATAAAAATAAAAACAAGTCATTACTTAGTGCACTCACTAGTAAATACCCTGGTTACGGTGGGCTGTGGTACAACAACGTGAGCATTCCTACCACTACTGAACTGTACTTCTAAAAATGGTTAGGCTGGCATATTTTATGTATTTTTACCATAATTTAAAAAACACTCCAACCAGTGGATTATGGAATATGATACCTGCCTAGTCACGGAATAATTTTGCAAAGCTCTATGTACTAAAGACGGCCAATGTCACTCTTCTCAATGTAAGACTGAAGATGAGATACACCATGGAATATTACATGGCCACTAAAAATGATGCTGAAAAATCTGTAATAACATGGAAGAAGTACTTATGTCATAAAACTAAAAATAAAATAGCAGTTCTCAACCTGGGGTAATTTTAGCTCCCCCACAAGACATCTGGCAATATCTGGAGACATTTTTGGTTGTCACAACTTGGGGCAGAGGTGGAGACCAAAGTGACTCCATCTTGGATGCTAATCTACCATGTTGACTTCTGCTCAACCCTGGTTACAGGAATGCCTCCTGATTCCTGCTGTAGTTACAGTCCTTAGTGTAAGAACACATGTACTCACTGTAAATCCTGCCCTGAGATCTAAGCAACCTTGATGCTATCACACAAATGACAGGCTATGACACACAGCATTCTTCCATATTCTAGAAGGCTGCCTTCAATTGTCCTGCACAGAGCATGTACACCCTTTCGCTACAGTAGACTAGCCCTGGGTCTGGGAGTAACAGTGCAGGCCTTTCCCTGTCTCACTGCTGCCCCAAACTATGCTTCTATCCATAAAATCACCCTCTACTGACAAACTGGATTTGTCTGCCACATTTACTGGTTTCTCAGCTCTGTGAGTGTTTAGGGGTCATTTTGCATACACAGCCCTTACACAGAACAGGAAGTGCTGCTAGCATCCAGTGAGCAGAGGCCAGAGATGCTGCTGAGCATCCAAAAATAAAGGGGACAGCCCCCCGCCCCTATGACAAGAAATCATCCCACCTCAAATTCAGGAGTGCCACTGTTAAGTAGCTCTAGTATAACAACAAGGTACAAAATCAACACTGTAAAAAGATGTACAGAAAATAAAACTTCCTAAGAAGCCCTAGTATGAAAACAAAGGTACAAAAGTGTATACATAAACTTCAACATTGTAAAAAGATGTAGAGAAAATAAAACTAGGAGTAGACATCTTTTAAAATCCTAAACAGTGATTATCTATAGATGGTGGAATTATGGTTGACTTTTTCTTCTGCATTCTTTTCAAAATGTATCAAATTTTCCATAACAAGGACATTAACTTTTCATTTAAAAAAAAAACTTTGCAACAATCTTGCATGTTCTTCACATGTACCCAAAAACCTAAAATGCAATTAAAACAAAAAAAAAACTTAACTTCAGATTGGTTCGTATTATATGACCCATGTTTAGGATACAACACTTGCGCTTAACCCCTCCTCAACCATGTGGAGATCAGACAAAGACATTTCAAAAACCTCTATATGAAACTGCTTTTTAAGAAAGTTACAAAAGATGCTGGCAGAAATTGTAAACAACTCACGTGATCAACCTAAACATCTCTGAGTGTCTGAATTTATTAGCTGGGTAACAAAACTGGTAAAGCGTGAAGCATGGATATTTTATGTGCACCCTGCAGCTGTAGACACTCTTCATTTAAAGTGAGAAATGAGGGCAGGGTGCGGTGGCTCAGGCCTATAATGTCAGCATCTTGGGAGGTCAAGGTGGCAGATCACTTGGGGCCAGGAGTTCAAGACCAGTCTGGCCAACATGGCGAAACCCCGTCTTTACTAAAAATACAAAAAATTAGGCAGGAGTGGTAGCATGTGCCTGTAGTCCCAGCTACTCAGGAGGCTGAGGCAGGAGAATCGCTTAAACCCGGGAAGCAGAGGTTGCAGTGAGCAGAGATAGTGGCACTGTACTCCACCCTGGGCAACAGAGCCAGACTCCATTTCAAAAAATACAAAAACAAAACAACAACCAAAACATTTTTTTAAAACATAAAATAAAATAAAGTGAGAAATGAGGAGCAAAGAACGTAATGTATAAAAAACATTGCTGGCTGGGCATGGCAGCTCACGCCTGTAATCCCAGCACGTTGGGAGGCCGAGGCAAGCGGATCACTGGAGGTCAGGAGTTCGAGACGAGCCTGACCAATATGGTGAAACCCTGTCTCTACTAAAATTACAAAAATTAGCCAGGCGTGGTGGTGGGCATCTATATAATCCCACCTACTTGGAAGGCTGAGACAGGAGAATCACTTGAACCTGGGTGGTAGAGGTTGCAGTGAGCCAAGATCGTGCCACTGCACCCCAGCCTGAGCAACACAGCGAGACTCCATCTCAAAAACAAACAAACAAAACAAACCTTACAGGAGAGTCCACATCAAAATACTCCACAAGTAGAAAGCAGGCACTTGGCCTAATGACCTTCCTTAATCCTCCATGGTTATGTGCTCTGTGGAAATGGAACAAGCCAACCTCCCATAACTAATGGTACACCCTCCTTTCCTGCAGCTAATAGGATTATTAAAATTGGTTTCTAATTTTATTTCACTTAGTAAATTCCGCAGCTAGATGCTCATGTGCAACAACAGGTGGGCAACAACAGGAGCCTATTTTTTATAAATCTGTCACAGTTGCAGAGTTCTAAACTTTGCATTATATCTAATATAATAATCAGTCTCAACTTTTTTTTTTGAGATGGAGTCTTGCTCTGTCGCCCAGGCTAGAGTGCAGTGGTGAGATCTCAGCTCACTGCAACCTCCACCTCCTGGGTTCAAGCAATTCTCTGCCTCAGCCTCCCGAGTACCTGGGATTACAGGTGCCCAACACCATACCCGGCTAATTTTTGTATTTTTAGTAGAGACGGGGTTTCTCCATCTTGGCCAGGCTGGTCTTGGACTCCTGACCTCATGATCTACCCACCTCAGCCTCCCAAAGTGCTGGGATTACAGGCATGAGCCACTGCACCCGGCTCAGTTTTATCTTGTTAAGGAACTCTAAGCAGGTGGCCATTAAGCTTGCAGTTGTTTCTGTACCCTGAACTCACAAAAGAAAACTGAAAAAGACCTTAGAGGCTTTTTAATTCTGAATAAGTTTCAGCCAGTCACAGACAGCGAACCAGCCTATTGGCTACATAGAAACCTCCCACTGGAACATACCCAAATGAGGCAAATGCCTAGCTGTAGCCAATTGAGTAACTTCTTGACTTTCGCTACAAAAGCGTATTGCCCACACCCGTGATCAGCTCTCTAACCCTCCATCCATGTTGAACACTGTCAGATGCATGAATCCTTTAATGCTCAAGAAACCCGAAGTTTATCTTGTCTGAAGTTTTAACAAACTTGACAAAATACAGTACAGTACTCAGAGAAACAAAGCATTCCATGCCCTAATGGAAACCTGAACTAATCAGATCAAGAAATAGAAAATCGGCACCAGGGATTTCCAAACCAAAAACCAAACAAGGTATTTCTGGGGAAAGATGGCAAGATGAAAATAAATCACAGCATTTTCCTCCTCTGACACATAATAAAATACATTTTTATTTTTGACACAGAATCTCACTCTGCCACCTAGGCTGGAATGCAGTGATATCATCTTGGCTCACTGCAACCTCTGCCTCCCAGGTTCAAGCAATTATTCTGTCTCAGCCTCCCAAGTAGCTGGGATTACAGGTGTGCGCCACAATGTCCAGCTAACTTTTGTGTATTTAGTAGAGATGAGGTGTCACCATTTTGCCCAGGCTGGTCTGGAACTCCTGATCTCAGGTTATCTGCCTGCCTCTGCCTCCCAAAGTGAGGATATTACACGTGTGAGCCACCATGCCCAGCCTAAAATATATTTTTTAAAACATGTCAAATAGCAAAAGCTACCAAGAATGAAAAAAAGCTTTGAAAAGATAAAAAAATCTGTGAAGCAGCCAAATAAGAAAAGGGATTGTAAACTTAAAGCCCCGGTAGTCCTAGGGGAAAAACTCCAGACAGCTGAGGAGGAAGGAGACTCAGCACTAGAGCTGCTCCTGACCCTCACAATGGGAAGTCAACAGGATCTCAGACCTCCCACCAACGTTTCAAATATGCAGGAAGTAAAACACACAGATATTCTTATCTTGTTCCCTCCTCTGGCTAAGAGGCAGTAGAAACAGCAGCTGGGAAGAAATGGATGAAAGAGAAGACAGCAACGGAACTGAGCCTCTCTGATGGAAGTGAAGCGTAATGGGCCACACTGAATTGGGAATGAAAAATTATTCCCCACTACAGGGCAGCAATCTGGAGCCTAGAATGAAAGACACTCCCCCTCAGTTAGATGCTGGAAAGCTTCTCAAGACAGTTAACAAAAATCCAAGAAGTAGGCCAGGCGCGGTGGCTCACGCCTGTAATCCTAGAACTTTGGGAGGCCAAGGTGGGTGGATCACCTGAAGTCAGGAGTTCAAGACCAGCCTGGCCAACATGGTGAAACCCCATTTTAAAAAAAGAAAAAAAAAATCCAAGAAGTACTGTATATTTAAAAATAACTATAAGCGAGTGGGCACAGTAGTTCACACCTGTAATCTCAGCACTTTGGGGGCAGAGGCAGGTGGATCACTTGAGCTCAGGAGTTCAAGACCAACCTGGCCAACATAGCAAAACCCCATCTCTACTGAAAACACAAAAATTAGCTAGGTGTGGTGGCATGCGCCTGCAAACACAGCTACTTGGAATGCTGGGGCACAAGAATCACTTGAACCTGGGAGGCGGACATTGCAGTGAGCCGAGATCGCACCATTGCACTCTAGCCTGGGTGACAGAGCTGAGACTCCATTTCAAACAAACAAACAAACAAAAAATAGCTAGAAGGGAATAAGTCAAATGTTTCTAGCATAAAGAAAAGACAAGTATTTAAGGTGATGGATATCCTCATTACCCTGACTGGATCTTTACACATTATACAAATGCATTTAATAATCATACAAATGCATTAAATTACCACATGTACACTGAAAATATATACATCAGTTACATACCAATTAAATAAAATAATTTTTTTAAGTGAAGACAGAGCAGAGCCCAGGCAGCATCACTGTACTTATCTCAGTTTATCTCACCTCCCACCATTCCCTCAGGAAAACTGGCTAGAACCTGTTTGAGATTCAGAAGAAAGAGAATAAAGAAATCTCCCACACTAGGAAGAGCTGCCTAAGCACGAGAAAGATGAAAAGAAACAGTTTAGGAACTATATAAACGTATTAGAGAAGAAATAATGTAACCTAAGATGCATAAATTAATTTATTACATGAAATGTAAGGCTGGGCACAGTGGCTCATGCCTGTAATCCCAGCTTTGGAAGGTTGAGGTGGGCAGATCACTTGAGGTCAGGAGTTCGAGACCAGCCTGTCCAACACAGTGAAATCCCAGCTCTACTAAAAATACAAAAATTAGCTGGGCACAGTAGCATGTGCCTGTAAACCCAGTACTCGGGAGGCTGAGACAGGAGAATGGCTTGAAGCTGGGAGGCAGAGGTTGCAGTGAGCCTGGGTGACAGACTGAGACTATGTCTCTATTTAAAAAAAAAAAAAAAAAAAAAAAAAAAACCAACAACTGTACTTCTAAGTATTCATCCATTTCATCCATGAAAAAATGTCCACAGAAAGACTTATACATGAATGTTCACAGCAAATTTACTTGTTGTAGCCAAAATCTGGAAACAACCCAAATGCCAACAAGTCAATGAATGAATAAACTGTGATAAATTCATATATCAGAACAGTACTCAGAAATAAAAAGGAATGAATTACTACTGCTAACAATCATATGGATAAATTTCAAAGACTATAATGAAATCAGACACTAAAGAATACTACTGTTTGAGTCCATTTATATGAAGCTCTAGAAAAAACAAATCAGAGTGACAGAATGCAGATCAGTGGTAGACTATGGAGATTCACTGAGAAAGGTTATAGCAAACTTTGAGGGTGACAGAAATCTTCTACCTCCACACAGGTTGTAGTTAACGTGGGTGTAGAAATTTGTCAAAACTCTTCAAAATGTACGCCTAAAAACAGGTGTACTTTACTGTATATATATTATACCTCCATGAGGTTGACTTTTTTTTAACGGTGGGGAGAGGAGTTTCTAAGATGCTAAAAATAGATGGTAGGAATATGAATGACTATTCTCTTTTTCTTTGTATTTTTCTGTTTTTTCAAACTTTTCTCCCTGACCATTTAAAACAAATCTAAAGCAAGTACTGTAGTAAAAGTACTTTAACAATCAGATCATTTCATCCTTCAGAAAGAAAATATAGTTAGCTTTTCTCCAGATTATGTACCTAATCTGTTCTGCTTCCTAATACAATTTTTTAAAAGTTCTTACATGTATTTCAATCGCTTTTCAAAGTCCTCAAAAACCTTTGATCTAAAATGATCTAAAATAAATTATTTTTTTTTTTGTCTTGTTGTGTTGTGTTGTGTTTTTAGAGACAGCATCTTGCTCTGTTACGCAGGTTGGAGTGCAGTGGTGTGATCTCAGCTCACTGCAACCTCCACCTCCCGGGTTCAAGTGATTCTCCTGCCTTAGTCTCCTAAGCAGCTGGGATTACATGTGCATGCCACCACGTCTGGCTAATTTTTGTATTTTTAGTAGAGTCAGGGTTTCACCACGTTGGCCAGGCTGGTCTCAACTCCTGATGTCAAGTGATCCGCCCGCCCTGGCCTCCAAAGTGCTGGGATTACAGGCATCAGCCACTGTACCCATCCACCTTGACCTAAATTATCTTACTTAATCTTTACAACAACCCTAAGACATAGCCAGGTCACATTTTATCCTCACACTATGAACTTAATATGTCTGCAAATTTTTATTTGAAAATATCATTGGGCAGGGTATGGTGGCTCATGCCTGTAATCCCAGCACTTTGGGAGACAGAGGTAGGCGGATGGCTTGAGCCAAGGAATTTGAGACTAGCCTGGGCAACATGGCAAAACCCATCTCTATGAAAAATAAAAAAAATATTAACTGGGCTTGGTGGCTTGTGCCTATAGTCCCAGCTAGTCAGAAGGCTGAGGTGGGAAGATCACCTGGGCTTGGGGAAGTCGAGGCTGCAGTGATCACTCCAGCCTGGGTGACAGAGTGAGACCTTGTCTCAAAAAAAAAAACCTATCATTTAATTTTAGTAATTTTTAAACACAGTACAACCCCAAGATTCTATTTTTGTGTGACTCTTTCTCTGCAAAAAAATTTAAAAATTAGCCAGGCATGGTGGTGCACAGGGGAGGCTGAGGCAGGAGGATCACTTCAGCCTAGGAGTTGGAGACCAGCCTGGGCAACCTAGAGAGACCCCGTCTCTATTTGAAAACAAAAAATTCTCAGATAAAAAGGATAACTGGCTGGGTGCAATGGCTCATGCCTGTAATCCCAGCAATCTGGGAGGCTGAGGAAGGCAGATTACCTGAGGTCAGGAGTTTGAGAAAAGCTTGACCAACACAGCAAAACTCCATCTCTACTGAAACTACAAAATTTCAGCTGAGGGGTAGGTGGAGAGGTTGAAAAAAAAAATTTCAGCTGGGCACACTGGCTCACACCTATTATCCCAGAACTCTGGGAAGCCAAGGCAGGTGGATAACTTGAGGTCAGGAGTTCAAGACCAGCCTGGCCAACATAGCAAAACCCCTCTACTAAAAATACAAAAATTAGCCCAGCATGGTGGCATGCACCTGTAATCCCTGCTATTTGGAAGGCTGAGGTAGAAGAATCACTTGAACCAGGGAGAAATTGCAGTGAGCCCAGATTGTACCACTGCACTCCAGCCTGGGTGACAATGTGAAACTCCATCTCAAAAATAATAAAATAAAATAAAATAAATAAAATTAAATAAAATAAAAATACAAAAATTAGCCAGGCGTGGCAGCAGGTGCCTACAGTCCCAGCTACTTAGGAGGCTGAGGCAGAAGAATCAATTGAACCCAGGAGGCAGAGGTTCAGTGAGCAGAGATCATGTCCCTGAATCTAGCTTGGGTGACAGAGCAAGACTCCATCTCAAAAAAAAAAAAATTAATGATAAAAAGTAAAAAGGATAATACTCAATATATATTGAGTATTATCATCAAGAGATGGATGATGAGATGTTGAGCTAATATATTTATTATTTTAACCAAAAAAAAGTTTTCAAATTCTTTTTTTTTTTTTAATTTTTTTGGCCCTATCCCCTCTTGTTCTCAAATTCTAGCCATCAATACCTTAGAACAATGGTAGAGACATTTATTTAATAGTAGAGTTACATACCTGACAACATACTAAGAAAATGAAGAGCGTTATTGCAGTCCATAGAACCTTCTCTCTAAACTGGATCTGAACAACAAAATATAAAGAATGATCAATCAAAACCAAGAAACAGCAAAATTTTTTTGCGGGGAGGCAGGATTTTTGAGGTTCTTCTTTGGGGCCTAATTATTAGAAGCTGGAAATGTCCATATGTGCTATAGAGCAAGCATTTTGGTTTATTAGGTACAAAGTTTAATAGACATTCCATCCTCTCTCATATGTGTGTGTGTGTGTATGTATACACACACACACACACACACACACACGTACGCATGCTTCTTGATGACTGGATAAAGAAGATATGCCATATATAAATAATGACATACAGGCCAGGCACAGTGACTCATGCCTATAATCCCAGTACTTTGCGGGGCTGAGGTAGGTGGATCACCTGAGGTCGGGAGTTCAAGACCAGACCCATCAATATGGGGAAACCCCCATCTCTACTAAAAATACAAAGTTGGCCGGGCATAGTGGCGCATGCCTATAATCCTAGCTACTCCCAGAGGCCAAGGCAGGAGAATTGCTTGAACCTGGGAGGCAAAGGTTGTGGTGAGCCGAGATTGCACCACTGAACTCCAGCCTGGGTGACAAGAGCGAAACTCCGTCCCAAAAAAAAAAAAAAAAAAGAAAAAAAGAAATACTTTTGAGCCATGAAAGGAATGAAATCATGTCCCTGACAGCAACATGGATGGAACTGGAGGTTATCTCCAGTGAAACAACTCAGAAGCAGAAAATCAAACACTGTGGGTTCTCACTTAAAAGTGGGAGCTAAACAATGTGTCCATATGGACATAGAGTGTGGAACGATAGTCACTGGAGACTCAAAGGGCACGGGGTGGCAGCAAGGGATGGATGATGAGAAATCACTTCATGGGTACGACGTACGTTATTTGGATGATGGATACACTAACACCACTACACAATACCTCAATGTAACAAAACTGCACTTGGGCTACTTAAATTTATACAAATTTAAAAACAGAAAGAAACATGTTCTAAAAAAATCAAACTTTCTTATATTCATATTTTTTAAATCTTATTTTATGAGGGAAGAATTTCCAAATCTAGATTTTTCAGTTTCTCTTTCACTTCAAAATTTTTACCTGAAATATTTTGATTTTATACACATACTTTTTAACTTTAGTTTAAGTTCTGGGATACATGTGCTGAAGGTGTAGGTTTGTTACATAGATATGCATGTGCCATGGTGGTTTGCTGTGCCTATCAACTCATCATCTAGGTTTCAAGCTCCATATGCATTAGGTATTTGTTCTAATGCTCTCCCTCCACTTTCTCCCTACCCCTTGACAGGCCCTGGTGTGTGATGCTCCCTTCCCTGTGTCCATGTGTTCTCACTGTTCAGCTCCCACTTATGAGTAAGAACAGGCAGTGTTTGGTTTTTGAAACAGCAAATTTAAAGCACAAATCCACATGAAAACGCAACTAACGTCCCCATCGTGACATGGAATTATTCACTCTTAAATATCCCTTTCTGAAGTATCATCTTAGGTAGATTCCTCTTTAAATGTCCGTTTCACTTTAGTAGCAGGTACAACAAACTGCTGAACTTCCTGAATACAAGTTTCTTTACTTTTCATAAAAAAGGTAATTTAAATACAGGCAGTTCTCATCTGCATTGTATGGTGTTAAATGAAACTGAAAAGGAGGCAAAGCAAAACAGATCCAATGTGCACATGATTCAGTAAACACTGAACTGTGCAAAGGTAGACCTGCTTGTGATAGTGGCATATGAATATTTTACAGACTGCAAAGGCAGGGTTTCTTAAGATGCTTTAAATGTAAATGGAACAACTATTTTTACAATCTCAAAGCAATGAAACAAAAAACCTCTATTTATTCTTTTTTTCTTCTTTTTTTGTGTGAACCTAAAAAAAAAAACCTCCAAATAAAATAGTAAGTTTAAAATTTTTTTTACCTATCTCTATGTCCCTATTCCTATTAGTTTGATGAGAAACTGAAAGTATAAAGAATTTCTAGAAATTGGCCCATCTGGATTAATAATATTTCCAGAATTAAAATACCTTAACTCTGAAAGTCTGCAATGATGGAAGAATGATTTGACCCAGTCACAATCATCTTCTGAATGCATTCCTGTCACTTTTCTCTCCAATGAATGAATTAAGAAATGGGAGATATATATATGCACAAATGCAATTCATTTACATAAAACAGCTGTACTCATCAAAACCTATCCAGCAGACTGGGCTATTTCTAGCCCAGTAGTTACATCATTAGCAAGGACAATATACACCCTACACTACAGGAATTATACAGGCTCACTACAGATAGGAGAATACTGTCTTCACTAACACACAGGCTAAAGAAACACTTAGTTAGGAAATGCCACAACTTAAAGAACAGTCATTTCTGAAAGCATGAGATAACCTATCTAGATTTAAACAGGTTTATATTAGTTTTATTCACTCTGTGCCTCTTGCCAGGAGGATGAGCATCAACAGTTTGCCAATTACCAACAGAGAAGGACTGAAGAAAGGAAATGAACCTTGCTGGTTTAGTAGGATAAGTCCTTGAGCTACCCTCTATATTATTAAAATATTATACTTACTTTCCTTTCCGGTTTCTGAATTTCTGGTAGAACTGCACAGAAAGGTTTGATAACTTCTAAAAATTTGACTGTAAAAAGAAAAAGAATAAACATCCCTATTATTATAAAGTTAAAAAAAGATGTATCTTTCTAGAGAATCAAACACAAATATTCTCTTCCACCAGCAATTCACCCCATCCTTACAGCCCAAAATTAAATAATCATACTGCTCTCCATTTCAAATGATATATAAAGGAAAAGAGAGAATTAAAGGCATAAAAAAGCCCAAATGGTTTGATGGCTAGTCAGTAGGAACAAAGACATCCAAGCATCCTTTTTCTAGAATTTTGCATCCTCACACTTGTATCCAATCATTTTATACATACAGAAAGGGAGTGGTTCTAAGGGCATCACGACGTCCAAAGAGAGCAAATGCATTCTACTGTGGTACCCATCAGACAATGCATGACAGAAGAAAACAGGTTATCAGAGGAGGAAAACAGGAGGATACCTTGTACACTCAGGAAGTACAACAGGAAATGGGCTTAATCTGCAGAATTAATTTAAACTGAAAGATACCAAAATGTGTAAGTCACAAAAAATCATAGAATCACCTCCTATAGTTAACTTTTTTTTTTTTTGAGATGGAGTCTTGCTCTGTTGCCCAGGCTGGAGTACAATGGCATGATCTCAGCTTGCCACAACCTCTGCCTCCCACGTTCAAGCAATTCTCTTGCCTCAGCCTCCCGAGTAGCTGGGATTATAGGTGCCCACTACCAATCCCAGCTAATCTTTGTATTTTCACTAGAGATGGGATTTCACCATGGTGGCCAGGCTGGTCTGAAACTCCTGACCTCAAATGATCATCCCACCTCAGCCTCCCAAAGTACTGAGACTACAGGACTTTGACTAGGCCTTTCTGAGTTGATGTCAACATACAGGCTGAAATTTGGGTTTATGAAGCTATTTTCGGCATAGACTTTTCTAATCAAATTAGGTCTAGTAAAAGTGAAGCCAGATTTTGACTTGTGTGTAGGCTTGAGTGACGGGATGAACGATGGATTATGGCTGGGTAGAAGCCTAGTATGTTAGAGAAGTTGAACCCACGGCACCCAGCCTATAGTTAACTTTTTAAAGTATGTAATCTCTGCTTCACATTTCATTGCCTGGTTACTCTCCCAGGTAATGCCAGAGTACTTGCTTATGTAAAATAATCAGCCCAGATAATTTACAATTACATTTCATCAGAAAGTATTGTTTTCCCAGACTACTCTTATAGTATATAAAGGTAAGATAAAGCAAGGTTCTTTAAGGATAGACACCATCTTCGGGGATGGCTTAAGTCAAGTCCTGCCAGAGAACCAGAGGGTGAAGACGACAATCTCTCAAGTTTCTGTCCTTTGCCAAAAGGTCTGCAATGTGGAGAAAGACAAGCCACAGTCAGCGATTAGTTAGGCTCTTCAGCTCTTCCTCCCCTACAGATACTAGGTTCTGGGCCAGGCACAGTGGCTTACACCTGTAATCCTAACACTTTGGGAGGCTGAGGTGGGCGGATCTCCTGAGTTCAGGAGTTCAAGACCAGCTTGACCAAATGTAGAAACTTCATCTCTACTAAAAAAAAAAAAAAAAAAAAAAATTAGCCAGGTATGGTGGTGGGCACCTGTAGTCCCAACTACTTGGGAGGCTAAGGCAGGAGAATTGCTTGAAGCTGGGAGGCAGAGGCTGCCATAAGCCGAGATCGCACCATTGCACTCCAGCCTGGGCAACAAGAGCAAAATTCCCACTCAAAAACAAACAAAAAACCTGGATTCTGTATACTAATACCCCAAAACTGTCTTAAAGCTGACGTGATTACATTTCCACAGTTAGCCTAAAGTTGACTATATTATCTTTTTTAAAAAAGTATACAAATGATGACAGTCACTGATGTTTTTCTTCTGAGACGGAGTTTCGCTCTGTCGTTCAGGCTGGAGAGCAATGGCACGATCTCGGCTCACTGCAACCTCCACCTCCTGAGTTCAAGCGATTCTCCTGCCTCAGCCTCCTGAGGAGCTGGGATTACAGGCGCCTACCACCACGCCCAGTTAATTTTTATATTTTAAGTAGAGACGGAGTTTCATCATGTTGGCCAGGCTGGTTTCGAACACCCGACCTCGGGTGATCCACCTTCCTCAGCCTCCCAAAGTGCTGGGATTACAAGCGTGAGCCACTGCGCCCTGCTAGTCACTGATGTTTGACAGAAGAATTCACTAATTTTCATGGGCAGATGTTTGCTACCCAAGTACTATTAGGTTGGTGCAAAAGTAACTGCGGTTTTTGAAAAGTAATTGAAAACCGCAATTACTCCTGCAGCAACCTAATATTCTGGACTATCTGGAAAGTAAATCTGAATTATGAAAGCATTCATCGCTAAGGCAAAACAAGTATTAATCACATCAGGAGAGCTCCTAGAACCTCTCCAGCCCTCTTCCCTCCTACCTCAATCCAAGCTACTGTCTCAGATTTCTTGACATTTTATGATCTGTAAAGGGTATTCATGTTCAAGCAGAGCTTATGGCTGCCCCCTGTTTATCCTTGTCATGCAGAATTTTGCCAAGGGTCTCTCCTACTCTCGTTCTAATTTCCCCCAAATGTCCACTAGTTGGCTAATGGGTGCCCTGCTTGGGTATGCGTGACCCATTCATCCAACGAACATCTTCACAGTCATGCAAGTAGCTACGTGCACATATGTGGGACTGAGTGTTAGGGGAGGGCCCTGAAATACATTCCTATAACATAAGGCCTTGTCCCTAAGGCTACACAACCTTATAGTGTTCAGTAAACGCTAAAGAATGAACAGTTCAGGGAAAATGCTGTGCTACCAATGCACTCCTTTCCTCCCCTAAAACACACGCCAGGCATCACTTTTTTTAAAATTAAACGAGTTAGGGGAGTTTTATTCAACGCAACATTCCAAAGAAAGATGACGGGGAAATAAAACTACGGGATTTTTAAAATTTAATTTCTGAAAAAATAAAAAGTGGTCCAGGTTCACCCGCTGCCCTAACTCCCCGTCCCCAAAACCAATGGCCTCCCAGCGCCATCCTCGCCCTCTAGCGAGCGCAAACTCCGGACCTCCGGGTCCCGGTACCCGCCGGGCAAGGCCTCGCACGCCCAGGGGAGCCTCGGCTGAGGCCCCAGACCCGCGCCCTCCGCAGCGGCCCGAAACGGCCCGCGCATCCCTGTCCGGCACGACCCTGAGCGAGCGCCGGCCCCACCGCCCGCAGCCCAGGAGGGGCCTGCGTTCCCGGCCACAGCCCCGCTCCAGCCGCCGCTACTCACTGCCCATGGCGGCTGCTGGGGAGGCCCGGGGGGAACCGCGGCCTCTGCGCTGCCTTCGCTCGGCTCCCGCGGCTCAGGCCTCGGTGCCGGCTACTGACGCGCTCCTGCCGGCTCAGCGCAGGCTCCGCCCCGCGCCACGTGACCCGCGCCCGCCCGGCCCAGCCCCGCCCCCAGACCAGTCGTTGGCCGACGTCCGCCACGTTGCCATGGTAACCGCGGGCGCTGCGGAAGGGCATGCCCGGGGGCAGGGAGATGGGGTTAGCGCTCCTGGGGGCGGAGTTCGGGCGTGGGAGCCGCGCAAAGGCCGAGGTGGTCGTGCTCGACGTAGCCGACAGCCTTTCGTGACTCAGTGTGGAGAAGCTGCGGTTTCCTCGCGCGCCACAGCTGACCCAGGCCTCCTGGGAACCCTTCGGGGAGGCCGCGATCCCGGAGCCGCCCGAGGAGCGCGGAGCTCACGGTTCTAGCCCCGAAGCCTGTGGCTGAGCCGCTGAGAGCGGACGGGACCGAACCAATCTTATTTTGCTTCATTCTTATCATTATCTCTTGGAAGTTTGTAAAAATTTGTGACACGTCGTTGTGTATAGTTAAAAGCTATGAACGCTCCCATCTCGACTTAAGCTGGGCTCCTCCATCTTCTCCAAAATATAGAGATCAGGATCGTATGCCTCCTACCGTTGAACAATTTTCCGTTTTCCTGAAGCCACTGTTCTTTTTTTTTCCTATTTTTTTTTTAAGAGCCGGTCTTGCTCTGTGGCTCAGGCTGGAATGGAGTGCAGTGGCGCAATCATAGCTCACTGCAGCCTCGAACTTCCCTCCCAGTCTCAAGTGCCCTTCCAGCCTCAGCCTCCCGAGTAGCCGGGACTAGCAGGCCTGCGCCCAAACCTAGCTAATTTTTGTATTTTTTTGTAGAGATGGAGTCTTACTATGTGGCCTAGGCTAGTCTCAAACTCCTGAGCTCAAGCAATCCAGCTGCCTCGGCCTTCCAAAGTGCCGAGATTACAGGCATGGGCCACCACAACCGGCTTCAAGAATGTGTTCTAATGTTCAGATCTATGTCCAAAAAATAAATTATATATTTCAGGGGGGTGAGCAATTTAGGTCCAGCTTGCATAGGTCTCTGCTATACTTGAGGTCAGCTGGGACAGCCCCAGGGCTGGGGACTGGAATGGTCAGGTGGCTCCCTCACTCCCCAATCTGGCATTGAGTGCTAGCTGTCAGCTCCAGCACCTCCAGATGGCTTCTCCAAGTGGCCTGGGCTTCCTCACTACGTGGTAGCTGGGAGCGAAGGAATATCGTCAGAACTGAACCAGCATCTCTTTTACTGCATTGTGTTTGTAGAGGCAGCCACAAGTCCTAAGGACACCACCTCGAGTGGAGACTGTGGCAAGATTCTGGAAGAACATGTGGGATTCAAAATACTGCTGTGGGAATTTTTGGAAAATCCAACCTGCCACAGTAATAATCTCCCATCCTGTTAATTCATCCTTACCTCATTCTACTTTGTATTACTTTTTTTTTTTTTTTGGAGACAAAGTCTCACTCTGTCACCCAGGCTGGAGTGCAACCGCGTGATCTCGGCTCACTGCAACTTCTGCCTCCTGGGTTCAAGCGGATTCTCCCTGCCTCAGTCTCCCCAGTAGCTGGGATTACAGGCACCGGCCACCATGCCCGTCTAATTTTTGGATTTTTAGTAGAGACGGGGTTTCACTGTTAGCCAGGCTGGTCTCAAACTCCTGACCTCAGGTAATCCGCCTGCCTCGGCCTCCCAAAGTACTGGGATTTATAGGCGTGAGCCACCAAGCCCGGCCTGTAGTAGTCATTTTTATACTTGCCTAATCTCCCCTGCTATGCAGTAAACTTCTAGAGAGAGTGCGCATTCTTACTTTTTCTACCATATACACTATCCTACAAAATGATTGACTTAAGTGCAGTTTTGACACTAAATTACAAGCTAATTTCATGAATGCAATATCCTTTCAATAAAGATGCACTAAATTCCAGCCTGGGCAACACAGTGAGACCACGTCTCTATAAAAGGTAAAGAAAAACAAAAATTAGCCAGGCATAGTGGCTTGCACCTGTTGTCCCAGCTTGTCAGGAGGCCTCAGGAGGATGACTTGAGCCCTGCAGGCAGAGGTTGCAGTGAGCTGAAATCGCAGCACTGCATTCTAGCAGTGGGGGAGTTGGGGGGTGGGGTAGATGCACTAAACTGAAAATATCACAGAAGGTGAAGCCTATCCTGTGCCTCTTTTAGTGCCTATTTCTGGGATAGTTCCATGTTTCAAGTAAGAGCCTGGGAATGAATTTTGATACTTTGGATAAACTTTGTGAATTACCCTTCCACCATTCTTTTTTTTTTTTCTTTTGAGATGGAGTCTCACTCTGTTGCCGGAATGGACAGAGGTTGCAGTGAGCTGAGTGGCCAATCTCAGCTCACTGCAACCTCTGCCTCCCAGGTTCAAGCCATTCTCCTACCTCAGCCTCCCGAGTAGCTGAGATTACAGGCGCATGCCACCTCACCTGGCTAATTTTTGTATTTTTAGTAGAGACAGGGTTTCACCAAGTTGGCCAGGCTGGTCTTGAACTCCTGACCTCAAGTGATCTGCCTGCCTCAGCCTCCCAAAGTGCTGGGATTACAGGCATGAGCCACTGTGCCTGACCCCCCACCATTCTTTCTACCACTACATGCCACCCAAGACTTTTCCTTGTTTAACTACAATGTGCCACCTAAGTTACATCCATCGGGACTCTCACTCTACCTTGATCTTTCATTGTTTTAGCACATCCAATAAGAAAATGTCTCTATGTATAAAATGCTTTGTTTTCTCAAAAAGATTGTTAGCCCATTGAGGACAGTGGGCAACCCATTTGAACATCTAGTTCTATGTATTTCTAAAGTCCATAAAAATGTCATATAGGGAATAGGTGTCCAATAAAGTATTTATTGATGAAATACCATTTTACTCTTTTTGTTGTTGTTCTTTTTTTCTTTTTTGGCGAGCCAGCCAGGAGCCATTTTACTCTTAAGGAGTCATTTCTAGTGTTTGGTTCGTATGAGTCAAAGAAAACAGGAACACAACACTAAAATAATATAACTTTAATACATTTTTTATTTTTTTCTTCAGACAGGGTCTCACTCTGTTACCCTGGCTAGAGTAAAGTGGTGCTATATCAGCTCATTGCAACCTACGCCTCCCCAGCTCAAGAGACCTACCTTTCTCAGCATCCCAAAGAGCTGGGATTGAGGCATGAGCCACTGTGCACTCTGTTATTTTTATTTTTATTTTTATTTTTATTTTTGAGAGGGAGTTTTGCTCTTGTTACCCAGGCTGGAGTGCAATGGTGTGATCTCGGCTCACTGCAACCTCCACCTCCCAAGTTCAAGCAATTCTCCTGCCTCAGCCTCCCGAGTAGCTAGGATTACAGGCACGTGCCATCACACCCAGCTAATTTTTGTATTTTTAGTAGAAACAAGGTTTCACCAGGTTGGCCACGCTGGTCTGGAACTCCTGACTTTAGGTGACCCACCCACCTCTGCCTCCCAAAGTGCTGGGATTACAGGCATGAATAACTTCACCTGGCCTACTAAATTTTTAAGAGATAAAAAATAAAAAAATAAAAAGAAAGAAAAAGAAAAAAAGATAATAAAAAAGAGATAAAAAGTAATGAGTATTTGATCTGGAATTCTTCAAATGGTCCCTCCCTGCATGGTAATTTAAAATGCTGATCCATGTTGCAGTAGTGACTGAGAGTAGAAGGGTTAAGATAACAGAAGACACGTTTCATGGCTCAAGTTAGAGAAGACATAAAAAGAAATCATGAACAGGCTGTGAGGTTGAAAATTAGAAATTTGGAGAGACCTAAAATAATCTTTTATTTTACTGTTTTTCTGTTGTTGTTTTCTTTTTAATTTTTGAGGTGGTCTCACCCTGTCGCCCAGGCTGGAGTGCAGTGGCTCAATCTCGACTCACTGCAACCTCCGCCTCCCAGGCTCCAGCAATTCTCCTACCTCAGCCTCCTGAGTAGCTGGTATTACAGGCATGTGCCACCATGCCTGACTAATTTCTGTTTTTGGTAGGGACACCTCAAACTCCTGACCTCAAGATCCACCTGCCTTGGCCTCCCAAAGTGCTGGGATTACAGGTGTGAGCCACCATAACCATCCCTTATTTTCATTTTTTTATTTTTATTTTTTGAGACAGAGTCTCGCTCTGTTGCCCAGACTGGAGTGCAGTGGCATGATCTCGGCTCACTGCAACCTCCACTTCCTGGTTCAAGTGATATCCAGCCTCAGCCTCCCGAGTACCTGGGACTATAGGCATATGCTACCACAGCCAGCTAATTTTGCATTTTTATTAGAGATGGGGTTTCTCCATGTTGGTCAGGCTGGTCTCAAACTCTCAATCTCCGGTTATCCCCCTACCTCGGCTTCCCAACTGGGATTAGAGGCATAAGCACCATGCCCGGCCAATTTTTGTATTTTTAGTAGAGACGGGGTTTCACCATATTGGCCAGGCTGGTCTCAAACTCCTCACCTCGTGATCCACCCGCCTCAGCCTCTCAAAGTGCTGGGATTACAGGTGTGAACCACCACGCCAGGCCTTATTTTGATTTTTTGAGATGGAGTCCTGCTATGTCACCCAGACTAGAGTGCAGCGGTGTGATCTTGGTTCACTACAACCTCCACCTCCCAGGTTCAATGATTCCCCTGCCTCAGACTCCTGAGGAGCTGGGATTACAAGCATGCACCACCATGCCCTGCTAATTTTTGTATTTTTAGTGAGAGATGTGGTTTCGCCATGTTGGCCAGGATGGTGTCACGCGTGTGACCTCAGGTGATCCGCCCCCCTTGGCCTCCCACAATGCCGTGATTACAGGCATAAGCCACCATGCCTAGCCTAAACTAACCTTTTAAAAAGATCTAATCTTCCATCTCATTTTTGTGCTTAGACTTTTGAAATCTTTTCATTCAAGAAATCCAGAAGCCCTGATGGAAAAAAATCATATGCTTTTATTTTTTTATCTTTTATTTTTTTTCTTGTTAAAAACCACAACATTGGTCATTGTTTTCATTAAATAGACCTTTGTGATTTTACTGATTTGTATGAGTGGCACTAAATTACATGATTTATAAGGCTTGACACAGGAAGAATGCATTGAGGTATATGGGAAGAAAAGGTATATGAATACAAAAGAAATGTTAAATCAGTGACTAAGGCACACATTTCGGATGTGAATCATAAATCTACCGCTGTGGTTAGAACCTATAGGCACATTGATTCCGGAAGACATGATCCATTGCTGGTAAAAGTAGAGAGGGCTGGGCTTGTGCAGTCCCCTGCTACTCCCCACACCACTTCAGAGAAGAAGCGTCATGACACAGGAACAGTAGGTGACGGGGGGCTCCCCAGCACTGAGTCCAGTGAAGCCATACATGGTTTGCTGTTGACTTCAGCTTCCAGCATTTGCTTTCATTTCACAGTGAGGAAGTCGGTTGGTGATCTCTAAGAAATCCCCAAGCACCTGGCGTTGGGAAGGTCCCTCTGTTAAAGAAGTGTTCTTTCTTTCTTTATTATTTATTTATTTTTTGAGACAGAGTCTTGCTCTGTCTCGCAGGCTGGAGTGCAGTGGCAGGATCTCAGCTCACTGCAACCTTCGCCTCCCAGGTTCAAGCCATTCTCCTGCCTCAGGCTCCCAAATAGCTGGGATTACAGGCATGAGCCACCACGCCAGCTATATTTTTGGGAGAGACGGAGTTTCGCTATGTTGACCAGGATGGTCTCACAACTCCTACCCTCAAATGATCCACCCGCCCTCGGTCTCCCAAAGTGCTGGGATTACAGGGGTGAGCCACGGCATCAAGCCAGGAAGTGTTCTTTAAATACCACAAATAAACATACTGCAGCAGGGACTTGCAGAGGCAATTCTGATTAACCAAGGGCTGAAATCCCCATCTCAGACACCCAAGTCAGTTAAAAATAGTAAGATATCACTGCAAGAACAATTCAAAAGAAAAAAAGTTTATGGTAAAATAGGCACAAATCAATTTCATTATAACTAAAACTCCTTAATTTAAAAATATAGTACTAGAAGATCATCCACCCAGAGACTTGTATTTAATAGGACCGAGATTTGCTAGTGTTGGGGGGGATACTTCATACAGTGGCTGGAAAGCAGCAGCAGAGATCACATAAAATGAAAATAGTAGTACTGCCACAGGACTTTTAAAAAGGAGAGGGAAAATTAATGAAAGTGACATGCATCAAACAAACCAAGAGGCTGTGTTGAAGTCATCTCCACGGAGCTGTAAACTCAGAAGGGTTTCCTGGTCATACATGGTCAATTAGGGTCAAGTCTGAAGTAATCTAGACAATACCTACTTTTCCAGCTCACTCAGAGCTAACCAATCTATAACACTATCATACTTTTCTTTATATTTTTTGAGACAGAGTCTTGCTCTGTCGCCCAGGCTGGAGTGCACTGGCACCATCTCGGCCCACTGCAACCTCCAACTTCCAGGTTCAAGCAATTCTCCTGCCTCAGCCTCTCAAGTAGCTGGGACTACAGATGCACGCCACCACACCTGGCTAATTTTTGTATTTTTAGTAGAAACAGGGTTTTGCCATGTTGGCCAGGCTGGTCTTGAATTCCTGACCTCAGGTGATCCACTCACCTTGGCCTCCCAAAGTGCTGGGATTGCAGGTGTGAGCCACCACACCCGCCTACCACACTTTTTTTTGTTGTTATTGTTTTGGTTTTCTTCTATTTCTGCTATTACACTTTCAAGGATAAATTTGCTGGTTGCATTCATGTATTCATAACCAGTTCCCCTGGTTGTTACACCTATTCCAGATTAAATCATGTATATCAATCTCAACATCTGACAGGAGTACAGTCTTTTCATGTTACCCAACAGAGCGGGAGAGAGGTGAGGAAGGAGGCCTCTCTTTTAATGGCCGTTTTTTTTTTTGTTTTTTTTTTTTTGAGACGGAGTCTTGCCCTGTCACCCAGGTTGGAGTGCAATGGCATGATCTTGGCTCACTGCAATCTCCGCCTCCCGGGTTCAAGCGATTCTCCTGCCTCAGCCTCCTGAGAAGCTGGGATCACAGGCACCTGCCACCACACTCGGCTATTTATTATATTTTTAGTAGAGACGGGGTTTCACCTTGTTGGCCATGCTGATCTTGAACTCCTGACCTCAGGTGATCCACCCGCCTCAGACTCCCAAAGTGCTGGGATTACAGGTGGGAGCCACTGCATCTGGCCTTAATAGCAGTTTTCTTAAAGACAAATAGCGTTTCTTTAAAAGTCATCATCAAGCGAAGGTCTTGGCAAGGATCTCTTCATGCTGCTGCAAGTGAACTGTGCCAATTCCTACAGCGGGTACTGGCAAAGGGGGCCGGCCCACCAGACGGAGCTATAAGTGCAGCAGAGAAGAAATAAAATGACATTTTGACCCGATCAGAGCTCTGCTTAGTTCCACCAAAACGGTGCATGTATTTCTCTTAGCTTATTTAACCATTAATCACCTCTTTCAAATAATGAGTTACACAGAATAAAGGGACAGGGCTCCGTGGCTCAATGCCTGTCACCCCAGTGCTTTGGGAGGCCAAGGTAGGCATATCACTTGAGACCAGGAGTTCGAGACCAGCTGGCCAGCATGGAAAAACCTCGTCTTTACGAAAAATATAAAAATTAGCCAGGCGTGGTGGTGTGCGCCTGTAATCCCAGCTACTCAGGAGGTGGAGACACGAGAATCACTTGAACCCTGGAAGCAGAGGTTGCAGTGAGCTGAGATTGTGCCACGGCACTCTAGCCTAAGCAACAGAGCCAGACTTTGTCTCAAAAAAAAAAAAAAAAAAAAACACATTGGAGGGAAATACGTCACCACTAACAACTAATGGAATGCCAGGCAAGATAAGACATGTTCTTGAATTTGTCCTATTCTTTTTTTTTGTTTCTGAGACAGAGTCTTGCTCTGTCGCCAGGCTGGAATGCAGTGGCTCAATCATGGCTCATTGCAACCTCTGCCACCTGGGTTCAAGCGATTCCCCTGCCTCAGACTCCTGAGTAGCTGGGACTACAGGTGTGTGCTACCACATCTGGCTAACTTTTGGTATTTTAGTAGAGACGGGGTTTCCCCATGTTGCCCAGGATGGTATCAATCTCCTGACCTCGTGATCCACCCAACCTCGGCCTCCCAAAGTGCTGGGATTACAGGCGTGAGCCACTGTACCCAGCCATAATTTGTCCTATTCTCAAGTAACTATGAGTTGATTCTAACTGCAGAGTTTATTTAATTAGAACAATTTACATGAAAAATGATTTGAGCCTAGCAAACTGGTATCAAATGAGTGAACTGAGTTCTAATATAAGCGGAATAGAAATACATACACAGGTATAATTGGTTTTCACTTTCTAAAGAACAATCTAGCCTCCCAAATGAAAAGGTAGATAGAACAGGTCTTGTTTGCAAAATAAATTCAAGACCTACTTACCTACCAACAGCAATAAAAAAACATTAAAAAAAAAAATCAAGAGGTATAACAGTGTTTTTTTTTTTTTCTTTTTCGTTTCTTTTTTTCAGACAGGGTCTTGCTGTGTTGCTGAGGCTGGTCTTGAACTCTTGGGCTCAAGTGATCCTCCTGCCTTGGCCTCCCAAAGTACTGAGATTACAGGCACGAGCTACTATGCCCAGCCAAGAAGTACACCAGCTTTGATGTGCAGAAGCCCAGCTGCGCAGATGGATGATATGATGTGGATCTGTGTTCCCACCGAATCTCATGTGGAACTGTAATCCCTAATGTTAAAGGTAGGGCCTGCCAGGAGCTGACGGGATCATGGGGGGTGGGTTTCTCATAAATGTTTTAGCACCATCCCCTTGGCGCTGTTCTTGTGATCATGAGTGAGTTCTCATGAGATCTGGTCATTTAAAACTATGTGGCATGGCTCTCCAACCCTCCCTTGCTCCCGCTTTCACCATGTAACACACCTGCTCCCTGCGTGCCTTCTGCCATGATTATAAGCTTCCTGAGGCCTCCCCAGAAAAAGAAGATGCCATGCTTCCTGTACAGCCTGCAGAACCGTGAGCCCAATAAACCTCTTTTCTTAGAAATTACCCGGTCTTAGGTATTTTTTTTTTGAGATGGAGTCTCACTCTGTCGCCCAGGCTGAAGTGCAGTGGCATGATCTCAGCTCATAGCAACCTCCACCTGATGGGTTCAAGGGATTCTCCTGCCTCAGCCTCCAGAGTAGTTGGGATTACAAGCACCCGACACCGCACCTGGCTAAATTTTATACTTTCAGTAGAGAGGGATTTTACCACATGGGCTAGGCTGGTCTCAAACTCCTGACCTCAGGTGATTCACCTGCCTCAGCCTCCCAAAGTGCTGGGATTACAGGCATGAGCCACCACACCGGCCTCAGGTATTTCTTTACAGCAATGTGAGAACAAACTAATACAATGGGCTTGGAATGAGCGTTATTGGGCGTATCGGGTCCCATACTGTAAAACGAGTCTGCTCATCCTCTGGCTTGACCAAGGCTTGGATAAGACATGCTGAGAAGAATAGTGGGATGGAGAGCCAAAAGGTGAGGGCTTTTACTTATTTGAGTATAACCACTTTTTTTTTTTTGAGACAAAGTCTTGCTCTGTTTTCAGGATGAGTGCAGTGGTGCAATCTCAGCTCACTGCAACCTCTGCCTCCAAGGTTCAAGCAATTCTCCTGCCTCAGCCTCCTGAGTAGCTGGGACTACAGTTGCATACCACCAGGCCCAGCTAATTTGTATATTTCTAATTTGTGTATTTCTAGTAGAGATGGTGTTTCACCATGTTGGCCAAAATGGTATCCATCTCCTTACCTTGTGATACACCCCCCATGGCCTCCCAAAGTGCTGAGATTACAGGCATGAGCCACCATGCCCGGCCGAGTATAACCACTTTTTTAAACATGATTTTAATATGTTGATGACCAAAATGTTGTTATGTAACAAAACAAGAAAAGAAAAGAAACACGTAGGCAGTGCATGATGGCTCACATCTGTAATCCCAGCACTTTGGGAGGCTGAGGTGGGCAGATCACCTGAGGTCAGGAGTTCGAGACCAGCCTGGCCAACATGGTGAAACCCAGTCTCTACAAAAATATAAAAAATTAGCCAGGCATGATGGCGGGTACCCGTAATCCCAGCTACTGGGGAGGCTGAGGCGGTAGAATCAATTGAACTTGGGAGGTAGAGGTTGCAGGGGGCTGAGAATGTGCCTTCTGCCATGATTGGAAGCTTGGAGGGACAAGGGATGGAGTTGGAGGCCATTATCCTTCACAAACTAATGCAGGATCAGAAAATCAAATACTGCATGTTCTTACTTGTAAGTGGGAGCTGAATGATGAGAACACATGGACACAGGGAGGGGAACATCACACAGTGGGGCCTGTCCAATGGTCGCGGGGAAGGAAGGAGAGCATCGGGAAGAACTGTGAGAAAACTTTTCTCGACATTTTCTTCTGCAGAAACAGCCTAAAACTAGATTTTATATTTTGGTTTATCTTTAAATAATTGAACTGGCAATAGGGAATAAACCCATTTGTTGATGCTCCAAGAAAAACATGCACACAAAACACTCCCAGACAAAAAGTGTGATTACCTTGCAGGCCAGCTGCTTTTCAAACCTTGGAGAAACAAAAGACCATGGACCCATGTTCTGAGGTTCCTCCTGACTCCAAATATGATCTATGAGAGAAGAAATTCATTTCAGCACCTCAAGTGGACACATGTAGATGGTCCCCAATTTACTATGATTCCACCTATGATGGATTTTTCAACTTTAAAATGGTGTGAAAGCAATTCACATTCACTAGAAACTATACTTCAGGTACCCATACAACAATTCTGTTTTTCACTTTCAGTACAATAAATCTGATAAATTATTTGAGATATCTAATACTTCATTATAAAATGTAATAACTTTTGTGTTAAATTATTATGCTTAACTGTAAGCTAATATGAGTGTTCTGCGCACGTTTAACGCAAGCTAGGCTAAGCTGTGATTGGTAGGTTACGTGTAGTCAGTGCGTTATTTTTTTATTTTAAGTTCAGGGATATGTGTGCAGGATGTGCAGGTCTGTTACCTAGGTAAACGTGTGCCATGGTGGTCTACTGCACAGGTCGCCCCATTACCTAGGCATCAAGCCCAGCATCCATTCACGATTCTTCTCGATGCTCTCCTTCCTCCCCCGCCACCCTTGGACAGGCCCCACTGTGTGATGTTCCCCTCCCTGTGTCCATGTGTTCTCATCATTCAGCTCCCACTTACAAGTAAGAACATGCAGTATTTGATTTTCTGATCCTGCGTTAGTTTGTGAAGAATAATGGCCTCCAACTCCATCCCTGTCCCTGCAAAAGACATGATCTCATTCCTTTTTATGGCTGCATAGTATTCCCTAGCGTATATGTACCACATTTTCTTTTTTTTTGAGACAGAGTCTGGCTATGTCACCCAGGCTGGAGTGGAGTGGCACAGTCTCGGCTTGCTGCAACATCTGTCTCCCAGGTTCAAGCAATTCTCCTGCCTCAGCCTCCAAAGCAGCTGGAACTACAGGTGCGTACCATCATGCTTGGCTAATATTTGTACTTTTAGTAGACATGGGGTTTCACCACGTTGGTGAGCCTGATCTCAAACTCCCGACCTCAGGTGATCCACCTGCCTTAGCTTCCCAAAGTGCTGGGATTACAGGCGTGAGCCACTGCACCCAGCCTGCATTTTCAACTTAACAGTATTTTCAACTTATGATACATTTATTGGGATGTAGCCCCAATGTAAGCTGAGGAGCATCCATCCACCAAAAAAAGGAAGGGAAATATATGGAGATAAGCTTAGAGAGATTTCTCTCTATATATTCAAACTCACTTAAATATATGCTTTTCCAACATAGCACAGCATTACTTGTCTCTTTTTTTCCTGGCAAATACAGTTATGTATCCACCACCTCAAACATGATAGAGAGCAGTTCTGTCCACCCCCAGAATTTCCTCAGCCTGAAACTTCGTGGTCGACTCCAGCTCCCATCCCCACTGCTGAACATCACTGATCTTTTCTCTATCCCTACGGTTTTTTCTTTTCCATAATGTCATATGAGTGAAGTCATGCAGTCTGCAGGGTCTGGCTCCTGGAGCTGTAATATGCATTTGTGAATGACTCATGCTGCTGTGCACAGCAATGATTCACTCCTTTCTATTGCTGAGTAGCACGTTATATGGATGTACTACTAATTGTTTATTCATTCACTGGTTGAAGGACGTTTTGGCTGTTTCTGGTTTGGGCCAATTGTGAATAAAACTGCTATAAACACTTACCAACAGATTTTTCTGTAAACCTCTTTAATATTATTTTTTGAGACAAGGTCTTATTTTGTTACCCAGGCTGGAGTGCAGTGGCATAATCACAGCTCACTGCAGCCTCAACCTCCTGGCTCACGTGATCCTCCCGCCATACCCTCCCAAATAGCTAGGACTACCAGTGCATGCCAGCACACGTGGCCAATTTTTCTTTTTTTTTTTTTTTTTTTTGTAGAAAAGAGGTTTTGCCATGTTGCCCAGGCTAGTCTTGAACTCCTGAGCTCAAGTGATCCACCTGCCTCAGCCTCCCAAAGTGCTGGCACAGGTATGAGCCACAGTGCCTGGGCTATTTTTCTTTTGTAATTAAAAAAATGTCTTTGAGAGAATGGGTCTCACTCTGTCACCCAGGCTGAAGTGCAGTGGTACGATCATGGCTCACTGCAGTCTTGAACTGCTGGGCTCAAGCAATTTTCCCACCTCAACCTCTCAAGTAGGCTAGCACTACAGGCACGTGCTACCACATCTGGCTAATTTCTTTTATTTTTTGTAGAGACAGGGTCTTGCTATGTTGCTCCGGCTGATCTCCAACTCCTAGCCTCAAGTGAAACTTCTGCCTGGACCTCCCAAAGTGCTAGGACTACAGATGTAAGTCACTGTGCCTGGCCTGTGAATGTGTTTTCATTCATCTTGCATAAATACCTATGAGTGAGATTGCTGGGCCATATGATAACTTGGGATTTAACTTTCTAAGAAGCTTAAGGTTTTTCCAAGGTGGCTGCACCGGCTTGCATCCACTAGGAGCGAGTGAGGGTTCCAGGGGCTCTGCTCCTCATCAACACTGCATAGCAGGAGTCTGTGGTTTTGTTTTCGTTTTAACCATTCTAACAGGTGAGTGGCCATCGCTCATTTTGGATTAATTTTCATTTCTCTTAACATAAGTGATACTGAGCATCTTTACAAGTGCTTATTTGCCGTCCAGTTCTTTGGAGAAGTGCCTACCCAAAGCTTTTGCACATTCTGAAAAATTGGATTATTTATTTTCTTTGGGTTTTTATGTTTGTTTGTTTTGCTTTTTTGAGATGGACTCTCACTCTGTCGCCCAAGTTGGAGTGCAATGGCACAATCGCAGCGAACTGCAAGCTCCACCTCCTGGGTTCAAGCGACTCTCCTGCCTCAGCCTCCCAAGTAGCTGGGATTATAGGCGCCTGCCACCATGCCCAGCTAATTTTTATATATTTAGTAGAGACAGGGCTTTTCCATGTTGGCCAGGCTGGTCTCAAACTCCTGACCTTAAGTGATCTGCCCGCCTTGGCCTCCCAAAGTGCTGGGATTACAGGCATGAGCCACTGTGCTGGGCCTTTTTTTTGTTTTTTTGGTTTTTCTTTTTGTTTTTTTTTTGGAGACAGGGTCTTACTCTGTAGCCCAGGCTAGAGAATAGCAGCAAATCTGGGCTTGCTGAAGCCTCAGCCTCCCAGGCTCAAGTGATCCTCCAACCTCAGCCCCACAAGCAGCTGGGACTACAGGCACACACCACCACACCCAGCTAATTTTTATACTTTTAGTAGAGATGCGGTTTTGCCATGTTGGCCAGGCTGGTCTCGAACTCCTGACCTCAAGTAAGCCACTTGTCTCAGCCTACCAAAGAGATGGGATTACAGGTGTGAGCCACCGCAGCTGGCTGAGATTCAATTTTCTAATAACCCCCACCACCTCTTTTCATTTAAAAGAGTTGGCCAGGAGTGGTAGCTCACGCCTGTAATCCTAGCAATTTGAGAGGTCAAGGCAGGTAGATCATGAGGTCAGGAGTTCAAGACCAGGCTGACCAAAATGGTGAAACTCCTGTCTCTACTAAAAATACAAAAATTAGCTGGGCATGATGATGCATGCCTATCATCCCCGCTACTCAGGAGGCTGAGGCAGGAGACTCGCTTGAACCCTGGAGATCGAGGCAGTGAGCCAAGATCTTGCCACTGAACTCCAGCCTGGCGACAGAGCGAGACTCCATCTCAAAAAAAAAAAACAAAAAAAACAGTGGAAATGGGTTTCGGATCTGAACATCAAAGACCCCAAACCAGAGCAACCCTTTACCTTTAACATGTTTGTATTTGCTCATCTCTTGCTGTAAAGAATCTAATGGGAAGGGGCAGAGCTCCTCTACTCGGATGATGGCAAAGTCATGCTTCTTGGTCCCCAGAGATTCTCTTTGCTTCATCAGGGAGTAGAAATGTTTGCCAGAGCAGAACACAAGGGTCTTAACCCTGTTGGACAGAAAAGGAACAGCAGGGTGGGGGAGAAATTTTTCAAGGTAAGAATTATGTCAGAAGAAACGGGAGACAGCACAGATTTAAAGGTCTGGCAAACAAGGCAGTGGGGAGCTCTGCAGCTGGGTTCAGTCACCGGCTATTCCTGGAGATCCTTCTTCAGCAACGCACGCCTCCAAAGTCCAGTCTCCCACCCACACTTAACTCCCACTCCACTGACTTAAAAGACTTATATTAGGATATAGCAGGCTGGGCGCGGTGGCTCATGCCTGTAATCCCAGCACTTTGGGAGGCTGAGGCGGGCAGATCACCTGAGGTCAGGAGTTCAAGACCAGCCTGGCCAACATGGTAAAACCCCATCTCTACTGAAAATACAAAAATTAGTAGGGCATGGTGGCAGGTGCCTGTAATCCCAGCTACTTAGGAGGCTGAGGTATGAGAACTGCTTGAACATAGGAGGCAGAGGTTGCAGTGAGCCAAGATCGCACCACTGCACTCCAGCCTGGGCGAAAGAGCCAGACTCAGTCTCAAAACTAAATAAATAAATAAATAAAAATATGATAGGAGAGATCTGTGCCACTTGAGATCTCTTAATGTGAACTACTTTTCCCACTAATTAAAATTCTACCACAGAGTATGAAACAGATATACATATCTTACTTTTTTGGATCTACAGATGAATCCCCAATGACCGGGTTAAATGTTGTTCCTGGTGTCATTTCTTGAAGAGCTGACACAGCTGCCTATGAGGGAGAAGAGGCCATATATCCAGCAAGCAACAGATAGAAGTGACACTGTCACTTACGAGGGTCGCTACCAGACATGAGTGGCAGAGTTCTAGCCTAGCACTGCGAGGAAGCACATGTACTAACAGACACAGCGCCTTGCCAAAAAATATCAGTTCTGTACACTTCAGAGTAAAACTGTGTTTCTGAGGTTACATAAAATAGCCTTTTGGAATCTCAACACTTTGGGAGGCCAAGGCAGGAGAATCGCTTGAGGCCAGGAATTCAAGACCAGCCTGGGCAACATAGCAAGACTCCCTTCAAAACCCCTACTCCACCCTCCTCATTGCTGCCCAGTCTCTATTTAAAAAGAAAAAATAGGCCAGGTGTGGTGGCTCACGCCTGTAATTTCAGCACTTTGGGAGGCCGAGTTGGGCAGATCACCTGAGGTCAGGTGTTCGAGACCAGCCTGGCCTACATGGTGAAGCCACATCTCTACAAAAATACAAAATTAAATGGACATGATAGTGAGTGTCTGTAATTCCAGCTACTGGGGAGGCTGAGCCAAGATCGCACCATTGCACTCCAACCTGGGCAACAGAGCAAGACTCCATCTCAAGCAAAACAAAACAAAACCGGCCAGTTGCAGTACTCCAGCTTGTGATTCTAGCACTTTGGGAGGCTGAGGCAGGTGGATCACTTGAGCTCACAAGTTTGAGACCAGCCTGAGCAAGATGGTGCAACCCTATCTCTATAAAAATATATGAAAATTAGCTGGGTATGGTGGCACATGCTTGTAGTCCCAGCTACTCAGGAGGCTGAGGTGGGAGGATGGCTTGATCTTGGGAGGCGGAGGTTGCAGTGAGCCATGATCACGCCACTGCACTTCAGCCTGGGCAACAGAGCCTGACCTTGTCTCAAAAAAATAGAAAAAGGCTAGGCGTGGTAGCTCACACCAGTAATCCCAGCATTTTGGGAGGCCAAGACGGGAGGATTGCCTGAGGTCAGGAGTTCGAGACCAGTCTGTCTCTATTAAAAACATGAAAATTAGTTGGCCATGGTGGTGTGTGCCTGTAATCCCAGCCACTCAGGAGGCTGGGACAGGAGAATTGCTTAAACCCAGGAGGTGGAGGTTACAGTATGCCAAGATTGTGCCACTGCACTACAGCCTGGGAGATAAGAGATTCTGTCTCAAGAAAAAGAAAAAGTTGAAAAGATTGTCTTTTGCACTTGTTTCGGCAGCATAAATACTAAAATTAGAACACCACAGAGGAGATGAGCATGGTTGCTGCAGAAGGATGACAATAAAAACTTAAAAATACATCTTAAAAAAGATGATTACCTTTTTCCTGGGGCCATAATATAATTTTAAGAACCAGGTGGCTCATGCCGTAATCCCAGCAGTTTGGGAGGCCAAGGCAGGCTGGGGCCAGGAGTTTGAAACCTTGTCTCTATTAAAAGTATAAAACTTAGCCAGGCGTGGTGGCATACACTTGTAATCCCAGCTACTCGGGAGGCTGAGGCAGGAGAATTACTTGAACTCAGGAAATGGAGGTTGCAGTAAGCCAAGATCATGCCATTGTACTCCAGCCTGGGTGACAGAGCAAAACTCTGACTCAAAAAAAAAAATACTGGGTGTGGTGGTGCACACCTGTAGTCCCAGCTACTCCAGAGGCTGAGGCCTCGCTTAAACTCAGGAGGCAGAGGTTACAGTGAGCCAAGATTATGCTGATGCATGCTAGCCTGGGCGACAACCTGCGACTCTGTCTCAAAAAAAAAAAAAAAAAAAAAAGCCCCATCAGAAAAATGGTGCTAAAGGCATTGCATTAACTCTTCCTAAGTGTTCAGTAATGCTTCCAGGCTTATGAGGTCACCTTGAAATATATAAGGTTGTTTGGGAAACACTGGGTAAGAAAGAACCAGTAGACCACACTACAAGTGAACCACAAATGAACGGCTGCTAGTGGTAAGACTACTTGAAATCCGTTTCCTGCTATTGACTAGATACTGACTCCCAGGGCCTGGCTAGGGTAAGTCAAGTAAGGTACCTAGTGCAAAAAGTTTAAGGAGGCACTGATTTTGGGCCATGAAAGTATGGCCCCCAAGAATGAGTACCTCCCTATTCCCCTCTGAAAGCTAAAAACTGCTTAAAGCAACAAGGCCAGGCTTGTGGCTCACACCTATAATCCCAGCACTTTGGGAGGCTGAGGCAGCCCGATCACTTGAGGCCAGGAGTTCGAAACCAGCCTGGCTATCATGGTGAAGCCCCATCTCTACTAAAAATACAAATATTAGCTGAGCATGGTGGTGTGCTCCTGTACGTAATCCCAGCTACTTGGGAGGCTGAGGCAGGAGAATTGCTTAAACCCAGGAGTCAGAGGTTGCAGTGAGCCCGGATTGCACCACTGCACTCCAGCCTGGCTGACAGAGCAAGACTGTGTCTCACAAAAAAAAAAAAAAAAAAAAAAAAAAAAGGCCAGGTGCAGTGGCTCACTCCTGTAATCCTAGCACTTGGGGAGGCTGAAGTGGGCGGATCACCTGAGGTCTAGAGTTCGAGACCAATCTGACCAACATGGAGAAACCCTGTCTCGACTAACAATACAAAAATTGGCCAGATGTGGTGGCACATGTCTGTAATCCCAGCTACTCAGGAGGCTGAGGCAGGAGAACTGCTTGAACCCAGGAGGCAGAGGTTACAGTGAGCTGAGATCGCGCCATTGCACTTCAGCCTGGGCAGCAACAGCAAAAATTCGTCTCAAAAAAAAAAGAAAGCAACAAAGTCAGTTGAAACTAAAAAGGTGTTTCTGTAATTTAAATACAATAGATAGGGAAAATAGAAAAATAAAGGAATGCAAATAATGAGAAAAGGAGGAAGCCTTATTCGTCAGTTTCTTCTACTTACAGGGAGTCTGAGTAACATCTTAGGAGAAGCCACAATGAGTGGCTTTCTGAAGTTCCGGACCATCTGCCTTCTCAGCAGGTGGAAGTACTGCGCAGGGGTTGTTGGGTGAGCCACAAACATATTCACCGTGTCTCCGTCCACCCCCTCTTCCACACTATCACACATCTGGGAGAGAAATGGCAGGAAAGAAGAATGTTCAGGTCATCTATTTCAGTCGCAGTGACAATGGGACAGCCAAAGAGAAACACGGGTGCTCTCGATTACAGCAGAAAGGCGATTTCCCAACATCACAGAAATATAACACCAGGTGAATCTAGGAACTGTGAAGTATTATCCAAAGGAGAGTTCTGATGGCTTTCTCCACGAGCCCAATTCTGGGTCATCTAAGACGACTGTTCCCAAACATAGCTGATAGCAAGAATCATCTGGAAAGGACTTTTTTAAAAAAAAAATTCATATTCTCATTACTGTAGGGTTAAGATAGGGGAAGGAAGCACTATCAGAATCTCACTTTCCTAATGAAATAAATAAAATAATTGTGTGTGTGTGTATGTGTGCGTGTGTGTGGTTTTGTTGTTGTTGTTTTTGTTGAGACAGAGTCTTGCTCTATCGCCAGGCTAGAGTGCAGTGGCGCGATCTCAGCTCAATGCAACCTCCACCTCCCAGATTCAAGTGAGTCTCCTGACTCAACCTCCCGAGTAGCTGGGACTACAGGTGTGCGCCACCATGCCCAGCTAATTTTTGTATTTTTAGTAGACACGGGGTTTCACCATGTTGGTCAGGATGGCCTCAATCTTTTGACTTTGTGATCCGCCCGCGTGGCCTCCTAAAGCGCTGAGATTAAAGGCATGTGCCACTGCACCTGGTTGTGTGTGTGTGTGTGTGTGTGTGTGTGTGTGTGTGTGTGTGTTTTAAGACAAAAACAAAATCAAAAGCAGCTAATAGAAAGGTTGAAAAATTGAGGGCAAGGAAGTTAAAGCTCAGAAGATCCCGGTGGGACAGAAAGCCGAGGCATAACTCCTAACTCTACCCCAAAGGCAGTGGAAGGAAAGAAAAACAGTTGACAAAATCTGGAAAATTCTTTTTGTTGTGTTATAGAGTCTCGCTCTCTCGCCCAGGCTGGAGTGCAGTGGTGCAATCATAGCACACTGTAACCTCCAACTCTGGACTCAAGCAATCCTCCCACCCGAGCCTCCTGAGTAGCTGGGACTATAGGTGCCTGCTACCACACCTGACCAATTTTTAAATTTTTGTAGAGATAGGGTCTTATTTCGGTACCCAGGCTGGTCTCAAACTCCTGGGTTCAAGCGATCCTCCTGCCTCAGCCTCCCCAAAGTGCTGGAATTACGGGCATGAGCCACTGTGCCCAGTCTCAATCATGATCATCTTCCTTTTTTATTTTTTTGAGTTGGAGTCTTGCTCTGTCGCCCAGGCTTGAGTGCAGTGGCATGATCTCAGCTCACTGCAACGTCCACCTCCCGGGTTCAAGCAATTCTCTGCCTCAGCCTCCCAAGTGGCTGAGATTATAGGCACTCACCACCATGCCCAGCTAATTTTTTGTATTGTTAGTAGAGACAGGGTTTCACCATCTTGGCCAGGCTGGTCTTGAACTCCTGACTTAGTAATCTGCCTCAGCCTCCCAAAGTGCTGGATTACAGTCATGAGCCACTGCACTGGCAGATTTTCCTTTTGTATATACCCTTGATTCCCTGGACCCTTCACTCCAACCCATAAACCTAGTTAATCCCCACTTTTTCCCTGTTCCATATCTGCTGGGAACGTAGCTGGAGACAACACAGAATCACACCAATGGTCTCACTTTAGAATACTGACCAAGAATCTCAAGTGGGCCCTTAACACTCTTAGACTCTTAAACTCTGTTTCCTTAATTCACTCATTCTGCTTCTTTCCCAGGTAGACTAATTCACACCTTTAAACTCAGGACCTCCTCCTCCGTCACCAGTCTCAACTAATGACCTAAGAGCATGTCCTCACACACACTCTCACCTGCACCCGTCTTCTCTGCCTTCCACCTATTGCCACCAACCATGCTCCTGTCTAAAGCTAATTAATCCATCACGTACCAGATAGAGCCCACCCCATCTTACCTATGCAAGGAAATCACTCAGTTATTCTACCCTCACCCCTACATCACCATTCTCTTCTTTGCTACTGGATCATGCCTATCACCAAACAGACAGGCCTTATTTCCTATCTTTAACACAAAACAAAGGTCAGGCGCAGTGGCTCACACCTGTAATCCCAGCATTTTGGGAGGCCGAGGCGGGAGGATCACTTGAGGTCAGGGGTTCAAGACCAGCCTGACCAACATGGTGAAACCCTGTCTCTACTAAAAATAGTATCAAAACAGGGCATCATGGCATGTGCCTGTAATCCCAGCTACTCAGGAGGCTGAGGCAGGAGAATTGCTTAAACCTGAGAGGCAGAGGTTCAGAGAGCCAAGATTGTGCCATTGCACTCCAGCCTGGGTGACAGAGCAAGACACCATCTCAAAACACACACACACACACACACACACACACACACACAAACACACAAAATAACTCTTGAAACAAATTTCCCCACCAGCTACTGTCCCATTTTCTTGTTCTATTTACAGAAATACTCCTCAAAAGAATTAAGGTGACTTTCCTCCCTTTTTTTTTGTTGTTGTTTTTTTGAGTCAGGGTTTGGCTCTCTTGCCCAAGCTGGAATGCAATGGCGCAATCCCAGCTGACTGCAACCTCTACCTCCCAGGCTCAAGTGATCCTCCCAATGCAGCCTCCCAAGTAGCTGGGCCACAGATTGGACAAGTTGCTCTAGATACTGCTTTTTCTGTCGCCCAGGCTGGAGTGCAATAGCATGATCTCAGCTCACTGCAACCTCTACCTCTCAGGTTCAAGCAATTCTCCTGCCTCAGCCTCCCAAGTAGCTGGGATTACAGGCACTCGCCATCACACCCAGCGAATGTTTTGTATTTTTAGGAGAGATGGGGTTTCACCATGTTGGCCAGGCTGGTCTTGAACTCCTGACCTCAGGTGATCTACCAGCCTCAGCTTCCCAAAGTGCTGGGATTACAGGCGTGAGCCACCACACCAGGCCTAGATATGCCTAAATATGACCCAGACAGACTTTTGTCCCTCCTACTCCATGAAAACCACAGTCATCAACCATCAAATGGACTCTTGATTTCTTTCTTTCTTTTTTTTTTATAGAAAAGATGGGGGTTTCACCATGTTGGTCAGGCTGGTCTTGAACTCCTGACCTCAGGTGATCTGCCCGCCTTGGCCTCCAAAGTGCTTGGATTACAGGCATGAGCTACCACGCCCAGCCATGGACTCTTGATTTCTAAATCCAGTAGTTCATTCTTACACCTCATCTATCTATTTATTTATGTACTTTTAGTAGAGACAGGGTCTCACTATGTTGCCCAGGCTAGTCTTGAACTCCCAGGCTCAAGCAATCCTCCCACCTCAGCCTCTCGAAGTGATGGGATTACTTCACTCCTCATCTTAATTGACACTGACACTCCCTCTTCCTTGATATGTTTCCTTCACTTGATTTCTAAGACCTTCCTCCCACTTCACTGGTTGCTCCTTCTTCATCTCATTTATTCTTCTCTGCATCCTCTGAGGTTGGACTATCCCAGGGCTCAGAGCTCAAGTACCTTCTCTTCTCCACCGTGCGCACTGCTTTGATGACTTCATCCAGACTCACGATTGCTAATGTCATCTAGTGGCTAATGACTCCAAAATTGCATCCACCACCTACTCATTTCCTCTATTTCTTCAAAAATTAGTAGTTTTGTATTTCATATGTCATTCTTTAGTTTATCTACTACTACTCTAATCTCTTTTTGAATAAAATTCTCCATGTCCTTAGTAATGTAGTTCTGCTGTTCTATCTACCTATTAAGCTGTCATCTATTTATACATTTTAGCTGTACACATGCCAAAATCATTAGCGATATGAAGTACTTGGGGTGACATGTATTAATCGCTCCATTTATTTATTTATTTATTTATTTATTTATTTATTTATTTGAGACAGAGTCTTGCTCTGTTGTCCAGGCTGGAGTGCAGGGGCATGATCTCAGCTCACTGCAACCTCCGCCTCCTGGGTTCAAGCGATTCTCCTGCCTCAGCCTCCCAAGTAGCTGGGATTACAGGCATAAGCCACCACATCTGGCTAATTTCTGTATTTTTAGTAGAGATGGGGTTTCACCATGTTGGCCAGGCTGGTCTTGAACTCCTGACCTCAAATGATCTACTTGCCTTGGCCTCCTAAAGTGCTGGGATTACAGGTGTGAGCCTCTCCATTTATTTTGAAATGAATCAAAAATAAGATTGATTGATGAATAACAGAATGACAGATGAATAGATATGTGACAAAACAAGTATAATAAAAATTAATGGTGAATTCTAGGGAGTGGGCATATGAGTATTCACAGTAAATTCTTTTCAATTTTTCTGCATATAAGAACAATGGCTATGTCTGGGAGGATATTTACAATGTTTTCATAATCAGTCAGGGATGGTGGCTCATGCCAGTAATTCTAGCACTTTGGGAGGCTGAGGCAGGCAGATCACTTGAGGCCAGGAGTTTCAGACCAGCCTGGCCAACATGGAAGAATGCCGATCTCTACTAAACATACAAACATTAGACGGGCATGGTGGCATATGCCTGTGGTCCCAGCTACTTTGGAGGCTGAGGCAGGAGAATCTCTTGAACCCGAGAGACAGAGGTTGCAGTGAGCCAAGCTCACACCACTGCATACCAGCCTGGGCAACACAGCCAGACCCCACCTCAGAAAAAAAAAAAAAAAAGCTCTTTAGGGGATTCTGATGATCAGCCTGGTATAAGAACTGCTGATCCTGGCACAAGAGAACCACTTTAATTTGCCATAAAACTGTGATACTATTGTATCTGGGGCACTATGTTTCCAAAGAATATTGACATTCCATCAAATCTGTTTCGCTCAAATATTTTTTTTTTTTTTTTGAGACAGAGTCTCACTTTGTCACCAGGTGCCAGGCTGGAGTGCAGTGGCGCGATCTCGGCTCACTGCAACCTCCACCTCCCAGGTTCAAGCAATTCTCCTGCCTCAGCCTCCTGAGTAGCTGGGACTACAGACGCACACCACCACGCCCAGCTAATTTTTGTATTTTTAGTACAGATGGGGTTTCACCATTTTGGCCAGGATGATCTCGATCTCTTGACCTCGTGATCCACCCACCTCGGCCTCCTAAAGTGCTGGGATTACAAGCGTGAGCCACCGTGCCCGGCCTCGCTCAAATATTAAGATGTACAGTTAGGTGGGCATTAAGCTCTCTTCAGGAGGTAGAAAAGCACTAGGAAGCAGGAAAACGATTCTTTATTTTTAGTTTTTTTTTTTTTTTGAGACAGAGTTTCGCTCTTGTTGCCCAAGCTGGAGTGCAATGGCGAGATCTCGGCTCACCACAACTCCGCCTCCTGGGTTCAAGTGATTCTCCTGCCTCAGCCTCCCAAGTAGCTGGGATTACAGGCATGCACCACCACGCCTGACTGATTTTTTCATATTATTAGTAGAGATGGGTTTTTTCCATGTTGGGAAGGCTGGTCTCAAACTCCTGATGTCAGGCGATCTGCCCACCTCGGCCTCCCAAAGTGCTGGGATTACAGAGGTGAGCCACCGAGCCCAGTCAGGAAAACAATTATTTGACTCCAGAAGATATTCCCCTTACCTGCAGGAAACGCTCTATTCGACAGGAGGAGTGATCTGGTCCTGCCCCGTCGTAGCCATGTGGAAGAAGGATGACGATGCCACTTTGTAGGAGCCACTTGGCCTCTCCTGGAAAAGCACCATATGGGGTGTAAGAGCTCTCAAAGCGGGACACAGTGGCCTGACGTGACTCGGCCAGGAAAATCAATGTTAGTTTTCTGCCTGACCCCCAAAAACTGCTTTTATTACATGGACTTTCTAGCACTGTTATGCTATACTCAGGGAAATGTCCATTTTGTTGAATGAAAACCTATCATGGGCTGGGTACAGTGGCTCACGCCTGTATTCCCAACACTTTAGGAGGCTGAGACGGATCACCTGAGGTCAGGAGTTCGAGACCAGGCTGGCCAACATGGTGAAACCTCATCTCTACTAAAAATACAAAAATAAGATGGGTGTGGTGGCACACCTGTAGTCCCAGCTACTCAAGAGGCTGAGGTGGAAGAATTGTTTGACCCCAGGAGGTAGAGGTTGCAGTGAGCTGAGATCATGCAAGCCTGGGCGACGGAGTGAGACTCTGTCTCAAAACAAACCATAACCTATAACAGCATAGGCCTTGGGCTTTTACAAGTGGAGGACAAACTCAAAGGGGAACATCCCCAGCTTCCTGGACAGTATGTGCCACTCTGTCATCACCGCAGGCACCGCTCTTAAAAGAACGGGCAGCTCCCGGCCAGGTGCTGTGGCTCTTTGGGAGCACTTTGGGAGCCCGAGGCAGGGGATCACAAGGTCAGGAGTTCAAGACCGGCGTGGCAAACATGGTGAAACCCTGTCTCTACTGAAGACACAAAAAATTAGTCAGGTGTGGTGGCACATGCCTGTAATCCCAGCTACTCGGGAGGCTGAGGCAGGAGAATCACTTGAACTCGGGAGGCAGAGGTTGCAGTGAGCAGAGATCACACCATTGCACTCCAGACTGGGGGACAGAGCAAGACTCTGTCTCAGAGAAAAAAAAAACAACAACAATGTGCAGCTCCCACTTTTCTCACAGCCCAGCTGACAACATGGGCCACTGTCCTAAACAGAAGGCAGTGGACATGACAGTCTCTGGACAAGTCCTAAGTGCAGGCTCCTCAGGGACTTTTCTTCCTCCCAATGGAAACATGAGAGAAGCATAAGTACGGGAAAGATGTCAGGCAGGTATTCAAAACCTGAGAGTGGGCACCCCTGGAAAATGCGATTCAGGGTCTGGGGAAAGACTTGGACATTTACTTCAATTACTTCAGATTTTGACAGTAAGCAGGTACTGCTTTGGAAGCTTTCAGACACTGCAGCGGGTTTTCAAGGCCTTACTGACTCCTGGGCACAGGCGCTGGGTGGCACCAGTGCTCCTGCTGACAGAGAGCTTGGGTGTTTGTCCCAGCAACACATTAACCTGCCAGTGGCCACACTCCCATCCTAACAGGGTGACTCCAACTCCCTGGAGGTGCTGAGGCACACAGGAGTCTCACAGGCAGCAGCAGCCTCTATTTATTCATTTGTCCCCATGAGGCTGGGGCCATGTGGGGACCCCCACCTGTACCCACCCCATACGCAGACACCAACCTCCAGAGATGAATGTGTCAAAGATGATCTGGGCACCATTGAAGAAATCGCCAAACTGCGCCTCCCACAGGGGCAGTAACTGTGGACTCTCAATGCTCATCCCATATTCAAATCCCAGGACGGCCTCTTCTGACAGGGGGCTGTTGCTGACCTAATCCCAGGGAAGAGAAGGAAACGATGGCATGTGAGGGCAGCGGCAGAGCACTGCGCTCCTGGGAACTTACCAAAGGGAGGTGGTGCAGAGAGGGAGCTTGATCTCACTCATCATCACATTCTCTGTTTTTGTGTTTTGGGATGGAGTTTCACTCTTGTTGCTCAGGCTGCAGTGCAGTGGCTCAATCTCAGCTCACCGCAACCTCCACCTCCTGGGTTCAAGCCATTCTCCTGCCTCAGCCTCCTGAGTAGCTGGGATTATAGCCTCCTACCACCACACCCGGCTAATTTTTGTATTTTTAACAGAGACAGGGTTTCTCCATGTTGGCCAGGCTGGTCTCGAACTCCTGACCTCAGGTAATCCACTAGCCCTGGCCTCCCAAAGTGCTGAGGTTGCAGGCGTGAGCCACTGTGCCTGGCCTCATCACCAGATTCTTTTGAGAAGAGATTTGCTGCTGAGTGTCAGTGATGCAGATGAGAAAAGTTGGGACAAAGAGAGGAAAAGAGGCTAGAATATGAGTATTGCAGAGTTTCTTCAAGGATAAGCACATATACTTCTCAGCTAACCCTCCTCTGGAGCTGAGTGTACAACTATGTCCTACAAGCTTTTCAAAAACCTGTGGCCGGGCATGGTGGCCTTCCAACAATTTGGGAGGCTGAGATGGGAGAATCACTTGAGTACAGGAGTTTGAGACCAACCTGGGCAACATGGCAAGACCCAATGGTAAGTCTGGTGATTTTGTGTTTCTCTACAAAAAGGAGACAAAAATTAGCTGGGCGTGGTGGCACATGCCTGTAGTCCCAACTACTTGGGAGGCTGAGGTAGGAGGATCACTTGAGCCCAGGAGGTTGAAGCTGTAGTGAGCTGTAATCGCACCACTGCACTCCAGCCTGTGTGACAGAATGAGACCCACAGGGAAAAAAAATTGTCATGAAACAAAGTGAGGAAAGTTAAAAAATAAAGGCCTACCTTTGGTTAAAATCATTATTCTAACATTGTATTTGCATGGTAAATCAAAAGGGTATGTTAAGATTTTAAAAAGCAGAATACAAAATTGTATCTCTGAGAAGGTTAAAAAGACATGACAATTAAATGCAATACATAATCCCAGCACTTTGGGAGGCTGAGGCGGGCGGATCACCTGAGGTCAGGAGTTTGAGAGCAGCCTGGCCAACACAGTGAAACACCATCTCTACAAAAAATACAAAAATTAGCTGGGTGTGGTGGTGCAGGCCTGTAGTCCCAACTACGTGGGAGGCTGAAGTGGGAGGACTGCTTGAACCTGGAGGGTGGAGGTTGCAGTGAGCCGAGATTGTGCCACTGCATTCTAGCCTGGGAGACAGAGTGAGACTTGGTCTCTAAAAAAAAAAAAAGGCTGGGTGCGGTGGCTGATGCCTGTAATCCTAGCACTTTGGGAGGCCGAGGTGGGTGGATCACCTGAGGTCAGGAGTTCAAGACCAGCCTGGCCATCATGGTGAAACCCCATCTTAAAAAAAATAAAATAAAATAAATTTTAAAAATAAAAAAAATAATAAAAAAGAAGGACATACTAATACATGCTACAAAAACAAAAAGCCAATGAGTGGTTTCCAGGAGCTGGAGGGAGGACAGAGTGGGCAGTGATCGCTAATGGGAATGGGCTTTCTTCCTGGGATAATGAAAATGTTTCAAAATTAGATAGTGGTGATGATTACACAACTCTGTGAATAGACTACAAACTGCTCAAGTGTACGCACTGAGAGGTTGAATTTTATGAGTTATAGCTCAGTAAAGTTTTTATTTAAAAAAAACAAACAAACTCTCTAGGCTGGGCATCGTGGCTCATACCTGTAATCCCAGCACTTTGGGAGGCTGAGGCAGGAGGATTGCTTGAGGCCAGGAATTCGAGACCAGCCTGGGCATCACAGCGAGACCCCTATCTACAAAATATTTAAAATTAGCCAGGCATGCTGGAGTTTGCCTTTAGTCCCAGCTACTTGAGAGGCTAAGGTGGGAGGATTGTTTGGGCCTAAGAGCTGGAGGCTACAGTGAGCTATAATTGCATCATGGGACTCTAGCCAGGGCACAGAGGAGGACCCTGTCACTCACACACACACACATATACACACACACATACACAAAGATTGAGATGTACAATAGAGTTGAGGGAAAAACATACCTTAAGGACCTATTCACTTATGACACAGAAAGTATGGCCTCTGTCCCTTCCTACAAGCCATTATTGATAAGGGAACGCTGGTCAGTTACAGAATTCAATACAGACAACGAAGGCAGATCACTGCTCAGGAAAATACAGCTATTCTCACTACCAAGATCAAGCAGGAGTTTCTCCTAGGGTCTTTACATACAGGACATGGTATTAGAAAATATATGATTATTATTATTATTTGAGACTGAGCCTCGCTCTGTCACCCAGGCTGGAGTGCAGTAGCGCAATCTTGGCTCACTACTTCTGCCTTCTGGGTTCAGCCTCCCAAGTAGCTGGGATTACAGGCGTGCGCCACCATATCTGACTAATTTTTGTATTTTTAATAGAGACAGCGTGTTACCATGTTGGCCATGCTGGTGTTGAACTCCTGGCCTCAAATGATCTGCCTGCCTCAGCCTCTAAAAGTGCTGGGATTGCAGGCGTGAGCCACCGCGCCCGGCCTAAATAATAAATTAAATCTTCAAGAGTATCCACAAAACAGACACAGGCATTTAATTGGGACCTTCTAAATAGCAAAATTCAAAACTGATAATAAGTATCAAATCACAATTCAATGAAAGCCTCATCTGAGGTAGGGGAATACTAAACATTTCAGTATCTAGTTTACCAACCTGACTTGATCTAAGGGTACATTTTGGACTGACTTAAAGAAAAGATGAGCTCCATATCCCTTAAGTGATCTGCCTAAAATGTGCCTTTTGCCAAGTAAATTTGTCGTTGTTACTGAGACGGAGTCTCACTCTGTTGCCCAGGCTGGAGTGCGTGGCTCAATCTCAGCTCACAGAAACCTCTGCCTCCCAGGTTCAAGCGATTCTCCTGCCTCAGCCTCCCTAGTAGCTGGGATTACAGGCACGCACCACCATGCCTGGCTAATTTTTGCATTTTTAGTAGAGACAGGGTTTTACCATGTTGGCCAAGATGGTCTCAATCTCTTGACCTTGTGATCCCTCCACCTCAGCCTCCCAAAGTGCTGGGATTATAGGCGTGAGCCACTGCGCCCGGCCACTAAGTGAATTTTTTATAGGGTGTCAGTAACTAAAGATGATGTTTTCAAACTAATGGCTAGAGTAGGAAAGAAGATGACATGCTGCTCAACTTATCTTAAGGAATAACTTATTTTCATAAACATTATGTGCTAGGCACTTGAATAATTGTTGGAGAGAAATAAATGAAGAAACTCCACTATTGCCCTTACAGTACTAAGGGCACAGAGGCTGCCACACAGAAATACATGGTTATATCTGGCTGGGTGCAGCGGCTCACACCTATACTTCCAGTGCTTTGGGAGGCCGAGGCAGGTAGACTGCTTGAGGCCAGGAATTCAAGACCAGCCAGGGCAACATGCTGAAACTCCATCTCTACTAAAAATTTAAAAATTAGCCAGGCATGGCACCTCGTGCCCATGGTCCCAGCTACTTGGGAGGCTGAGGCATAAGGATTCCTTGAGCCTGAGGGGTGGAGGTTGCAGAGAGCCAAGATGGCACCACTGCACTCCAGCCTGGGCAACAGAGCGACACTCTGTCTCCAAAAGAAAAGAGAAAGAAATACACGGTTATGTACACTCATCAAGCCTATCACACCTTAGGGAACAGGTAACCTTGAGGATGTGTGATTTTGCTTTCCTTAGGTAGGCAAGGAATATTGTCTTATCCACATCTTTGACTGATTTTAATGAATTACAGCAATATGCAGATGCTAATGTCAACTTGGAGTTGACAAAATGCACATCCATTTGACATTTACATGATTACAGATACGTCACCAGCCTAAGAGAGCTCCAGCCTATTCTCCAGTGGGTTACTTCCAACCCAAATGGACAGACCTGCCTCAACCACCCATTCAGCACCCCTTTACTTCTAAAAGTACTGAACCCAAAGTTGCCAGCACTTGTTCCTACTTGTTCTAAGAAGCCTCGAACAGTAATTGTCGGCACCTGTATTTTACAACAGCTATAGAGACATCTCACCTCTAGAAACCCCCTCTGATTCGGGTCCATATGATTCAGGGGGATGTAGGTGTCATCGGTCTCCTGGCAAACCACCATTGCATGTCTTTGACTGAAAGTTCCACGGCCAACATCTTGGCCACTTAGACGAACATTAAAACCTTAAGCAAGCAAGCAAAAAAAATCAGATTCCCATAAATAATCTAATAATAAAGCATGGTGACTCTAATTTTTTTTTTGAGATGGAGTCTCGCTCTGTCACCAGGCTGGAGTGCAGTGGCGCCATCTCAGTTCACTGCAAACTCCGCACCTCCGGGTTCAAGCGATTCTCTTGCCTCAGCCACCTGAGTAGCTGGGATTACAGGCACATGCCACCACGCCCGCCTAAGTTTTGTAGTTTTAGTAGAGACGGGGTTTCACCATGTTGGCCAGCCTGGTCTCGAATTCCTGACCTCGTAATCCGCCTGCCTCAGCCTCCCAAAATGCTGGGATTACAGGCGTGAGCTACAGCGCCCAGCCTAAATTCTTATATACTGGCCTAACCCTGAGAATTTTCCTTAGGATAACAGATAGTAGTTATTAATATATACTGTCTGATATTCAAAAGTCGCTAGTTAAGATGAGATTGTATAAGAATGGAGAGGTATGAGGTGGCCTGCAATTTTTAGGGAAAACTATCTTTCCAGTACATCAGCACTAGCCCTTTGTTCCCCAGGCATAACTGTCCTATGTCTATACTATGATGAAGATTGTTAGCATTAATTATACTACGATTAAGTAATATTGTCAGGAAAGAAAAGTTAACATGTTTTAGAACTTCTCTAGTCAATGAGCACAATGGAAGGCAGTTATAGCTCAAACAAACTGCAAAGGTAACAGGTAGCAAACGTTGAAAGCACTCTCTACTAGCTAGACAGAAAATTCTTACCTTGAGCAAGTAAAGAACCCAAGGCAAGAGCTTCTGCTGTGGCCCAGTCTAGCTTGGTTCCATCCATCACCTTCTCCATTCTGGACTGTAAAATTCAGAAGAAGGAAAAAAAGGAACATCTAAGAGTCCATCTCCTTTTTCACAATGAGTCCAAAAAATTTAATGCAGGCCGGGCACAGTGGCTAACACCTATAATCCCAGCACTTTGGAAGGCCGAGGCTGGTGGATCATTTGAGGTCAGGATTTTGAGACCAGCCTGGACCACATGGTGAAACTGCATCCTACTAAAAATACACAAATTAGCTAGGCCTGGTGGCATGTCTCTATAAATCCAGCTACTTGGGAGGCTGAGGCAGGGAATCGCTTAAACCTGAGAGACAGAGGTTGCAGTGAGCTGAGATCACGCGACTGCATTCCAGCCTAAGTGATAGAGCAAGACTTGGTCTCAAAAAAAAAAGGCTGAGTACAGTGGCTCACACCTGTAATCCCAGCACTTTGGGAGGCCGAGATAGGCAGATCACGAGGTCAAGAGATCAAGACCATCCTGGCCAACGTGGTGAAACCATGTCTCTACTAAAAATACAAAAATTAGCTAGGTGTGGTGGCATGTGCCTGTAGTCCCAGCTACTCAGGAGGCTGAGGCAGGAGCATTGCTTGAACCTGGGAGGTGAAAGTTGCAGTGAGCTTAGATCACACCACTGCACTCCAGCCTGGCAATAAAGTGAGACTCCATCTCAAAAAACAAAAAAATTAATACAACAAAATTAAGCATGAAAAACGTAATGCTGAATAAAAACAGAGTACAAAGAGATACATTAGAGAAGGAGAACAATTATATACAGTGGGTTTTATTTTATTATTTTTCTGAAACAGAGTCTCACTCTGTTGCCCAGGCTGAAGTGCAGTGGCATGATCTTGGCTCATTGCAACCTCCGCCTCCCCAGTTCAAGTGATTCTCCTGCCTTAGCCTCCCAAGTAGCTGGGATTACAGGCCTGCACCACCATACCCAGCTATTGTTTGTAGTTTTTAGTGGAGAAGAGGCTTCACCATATTGGCCAGGCTGGTCTTGAATCCCTGACCTCAAGTGATCCGCCTGCCTTGGCCTCCCAGACTGCTGGGATTATAGGCATGAGCCACTGCGCCCAGCCTACAGACAATTTTAAAACAGACAAAACAAACACGTGCTTAGGTTAGTGGCTACCTCTGCGGAGGTGGGAGGAGACTGATCAAGGAGGGGTATGTGGGGAATTGTATTTATAACATCCTTTTTCCTAAGCTGGGTAATGAGCGCATATTAATAGTTTGTTGTAACAGTCTCTCTACCTATAATAAAAACTTAAGAGTCAGTGGGTTTTTTTGTTTGTTTTGTTTTTTAATTTTATTTTTGGAAACAGAAAACAGGGTCTAACTCTGTCACCCAGGCTGGAGTATAATGGTGAAATCTCAGCTCACTGCAAGCTCGACCTCCTGGGCTCAAGCAATCCTCCCACCTCAGCCTCATGAGTAGCTGGTACTACAGGCATGCGCCACCACACCAGGCTAATTTTTTTTTTTTTTGAGACGAGTCTTGCTCTGTCACCCAGGCTGGAGTGCAGTGGTGCAATCTTGGCTCACTGCAACTTCTGCCTCCCAGGTTCAGGCGATTTTCTTTTTTTTTTTTTTAATTTTTTAAATAATTCAAAAATCTCTTCTTTTTCTTTTTTTTTTTTAAATCCTTTCAAGAACTTTCAGAACAAAGCAATTTTCCTTTCTTAGCCTCCTGAGTAGCTGTGACTGCAGGCGCCCACTGCCACGCCTAGCTAATTTTTTATATTTCAGTAGAGACAGCGTTTCACCGTATTGCCAAGGCTGGTCTCGAACTCCTAAGCTCAGACAACCGGTCTTGGCCTCCCAAAATGCTAGGATTACAGGTGTGAGCCACCACACCTGGCCAATTTTAATCTTTTCTAGCAATGAGGTATTACTATGTTGCCCAGGCTGGTCTTGAACTTCTGGGCTCAATCTTTCCACCTTGGCCTTCCAATGCATTGGTATTACAGATAGTAGCCACTGTGCCTGGCCAAAGTTAGCATTTTAAAATAATTCAGGCTGGGCGTGGTGGCTCACATTTGTATCCTAGCACTTTTGGAGGCCAAGGCAGATGGATCAATTGAGGTCAGGAGTTCAAGACCAACCTGGCCAACATAATAAAACCCGATCTCTACCTAAAATACAAACATTAGCAGGGTGTGGTGGCAAGCACCTGTAATCCCAGCTACTCAGGAGACTGAGGCAGGAGAATCGCTTGAACCCGAGAGATAGAGGTTACAGTGAGCTAAGATTGCACCACTGCACTCCAGCCTGGGCAACAGAGAGACACTCCATCTCAAAAATAACATAAAAGAAAATAATTTAGAGAGCAAAGTTCCTTCATCCAAGCTTAAGAAAGATAAAGACCTTCGACTTTTTGCTCTCCATGTTTTAGCACTGAAAGTCCCACATACCAGAAAACCACTAAGTCCCAGGCCCCCAGGACGGTTTGTCATCCTATAGTGATCACAAGACAATACAAAAAACTTCAGCATGTTTAAGCAGCTACTTTTGGGGTGTGTGTGTTAATTTTTGTTTCTTTTATTTAAGCCACCTGAAACAAAGTGTTTTCTGCTCACTGGAAAAATAAAAACAGACACTCTTGCATCTCTGTTTTTTTTTTGTTGTTTTTTTTTTGAGATGGAGTTTTGCGCTGTTGCTAGGCTGGAGTGCAGTGGTGCGATCTCGGCTCACTGCAATCTCCACCTCCTCGGTTACAGCAATTCTCCTCCCTCAGCGTCCCAAGTAGCTAGGACTACAGGTGTGCACCACCATGCCCAGCTAATTTTTGTATTTTAAGTAGAGATGGGGCTTCACTATGTTGGCCAGGATGGTCTTGAACTCCTGACCTCGTGATCTGCCCACCTCGGCCTCCCAAAGTGCTGAGATCGCAGGTGTGAGCCACCACACCAGACAATATCTCTGTATTTTTTATAGTGTGTATGTATTCCATGTATGTGTAATGTATGAACATGCATAAATAAATACATGGAGGAAAAATAAAAGTAGAGAAAATCTGAGGTAATTGATTATCAGTACCAAAACATCACTCAGATTGGTTCCTAGAACCTAATGACACACAATAAACATCTATCAAATGAATCACCCAACCAAAAACCCCAGACTAATATCAGTTCCTTTGCTGAGCAGGAAGGAAAAGCAATAATGAGACATTTGGAGGCTGCCGACCTGAACATGTGTCTTCAGGAGGTGACTGTGCATCTGCAGCTCTCTCGGCACCTCTACAGACTTCATGCCAACAAACCGCAGGAGGTCGAGGGGCACACCTGTGCTCCAGGTGGTGATGTGTGCTTCCGGCTGAGCCAGGCCCTGCCAGTGGGCCTGCAGGTTCAGGGCAGGGGGGCTGTAGTGGGCCATGTTAGTTAAGTGATCATTCAACTTTGCATAGTAGGAGGATTTTATTTCAGACACCTCCTCCTGTGTCATGAGTCCGCCAGCAATGAGGTGCTCTGCATATGTGTCTGGGATGCTCTTTCGGGCTCTGTCGGAAAGAGGAAAAACAAAAGTCAATCTGACCTGTAACAATCTAAGAAAGACAGAGACAGTCACTGTCCAACACTGTGGAGTGTCAACACTCTAAAAAGGCATTCAGGCCGGGCGCAGTAGCTTGCACCTGTAATCTCAGCACTTTGGGAGGCTGAGGCAGGCTGATCACCTGAGGTTGGGCATTTGAGACCAGTCTGAGCAACATGGAGAAACCCCATCTTAACTAAAAATACAAAATTAGCTGGGCGTTGTGGTGCATGCCTATAATTCCAGGTACTTGAGAAGCTGAGGCAGGAGAATCACTTGAATTCGGGACATGAAGGTTGCAGTGAGCTGAGATCGCATCATTGCACTCCAGCCTGGGCAACAAGAGTGAAACTCCGTCTCAAAAAAAAATTTTTTTAAGGCATTCAGCGGGTGCAGTGGCTCACGCCTGTAATCCCAACATTTTGGAAGGCTAAGGCAGGTGGATCACCTGAGGTCAGGAGTTCAGGACCAGCCTGGTCAACATGATGAAACCCCATCTCTACTAAAAACACAAAAAATTAGCTGGGCATGGTGGCAGGTGCCTGTAATCCCAGCTACTTGGGAAGCTGAGGCAGGAGAATCTCTTGAACCTAAGAGGAGGAGGTTGCAGTGAGCCGAGATCCCACCATTGCACTCCAGCCTGGGCAACAAAAGCAAAACTCCATCTCAATAAATAAATTAATTTAATTAAATAATACATAAAAATAAAATAAAAAAGCATTCAGGAAAGATGTTTTGGAGCCAGACAGAGGTGGTGGCTGCACCTCTTAGTAAAGGTAAACAAATGCCACTGAGTTGTTCACATTAAGACAGCCAATTTTATATTATGTCACATTCACCACGTTTGTCTCAGTAAGTTTATAAAATGAAATAAATAAACAATGTTAAATATAATTAACTAATTTAATAAGTGAAGGCACTCACCATAACAACCTCTTTTCCAGGCAAGTAAGAGAAAACAAATTTATCTTTGTAAGTTTTTGTCTACATCCAAGTAGAAATAACTAACAGACTTTTTCTATGATTTGGGAAATTCTGATAATTATGTCAAAGACTGACCCACACTGTCTATCCAGTCAGCAACCCCCTTTATCTACAAAGGCATGGAACCCAAAGTTGCCCAAGTCTCTGAAAGTTCCAATCTTTCAGGTCTCTTCAATCATCCTTTAACTATAATCATCAGCACCTGGGTGTTACAACAACAATCATCACTCTACCTTCATGTAATACTTTAAAGTATAAAGTATATTTACATATATTATATTTAATTCAGATAAAAACAAGAGGAAAGCAGGATAGATTTTTTAAAATAAGGCCCTGGGGCCAGGTATAGTGACTTAAGCCTGCAATCCCGAAACATTGGGAGGCCAAGACGAGCAGATGGCTCGAGCCCAAGAGTTAGAGATCAGCCTGGGTAACACTGAGACCCCATCTAGTCAGGCATAGTGGCAAGCGCCTATAGTCCCAGGTACTCAGGAGGCTGAGGCAGTAGGATTGCTTGAGCCCAGGAAGTCGAGGCTACAGTGAGCTGTGATCATACCACTGCACTCCAGCCTGAGCAACAGAGCAAGACCCTGTCTCAAAAAAATTAATAAAATAAAATAGGGCCCTGAAGTTCATTGAGTCATTGAGCTGCTAAATTCAGAGCTAAACAGAACACAATTAGTTCTTCTGAGAGCAGGAGGATCAGAAAAGACCATAAAATGGCACCAGGTATATTCTTCTGCTTTAATTTATATCTATAAAGAAATAAACTAGAGGTGGGGAGTCTATTCTATTTTCTAGCATCTAGAAAAGGAAGTCGAAAGTCACAAATTCCCTCTCGGTCACATTAACCAACAGAATAAGCACCATTGGACAGAAATAAAATGCAAGCCACGAGTAATTTAAAATTTTCTGGCAGTCACATTAGAAAATGCAAAAAGAAGCAGGTGGAATTAATTTCTTTTTATTTTTTATTTTTTATTAGAGTCTCGCTCTGTTGCCCAGGCTGGAGTGCAGTGGTGCGATCTCAGCTCACTGCAACCTCCGCCTCCTGGGTTCAAGTGATTCTCCTGCCTCAGCCTCCCAAGTAGCTGGGATTACATACCTGCGCCACAACGCTGGTCAAATTTTGCATTTTTAGTAGAGATGGGGTTTCACCATGTTGGCCATGCTGGTCTGGAACTCCTGACCTCAAGTGATCCACCTGTCTGGGCCTCCCAAAGTGCCGGGATTACAGGCGTGAGCCACTGCACCTGGCCATTTCGGTAATATATTTTATTTAAGTCAATATACCCATAATATTGTCATTTCCATATCTAATAAATATAAAAATGATTATTTTGGGTTTATATTTTACATGCTTAGTCTTTGAAATATAGAGTGTATATTATCCTTATAGCACATTATTCAGGACTAGCCACTAGTACTCAATAGCCACTCATGGCTAGTGGCTTCCATCTGGGACAACACGGTTCTGAACATTCATTAAAATCCTCTGAGTTACCTCTTGCCAAGGTGCGAGGCAGGTCTGCAGCTATGGTTTGTAGAAATGAATCACTGAGGTTCTATATCTGATCCTGCCAACACCGTAATAAGTAGATTTGGGTGAGGTTTGCGTAATTCCCCCTGCTTCAGTCTTCCCGTCTGCTGAGCTGCTAAATTGCCCTTCCTCTCTTCAATGAGGAACCATGTCAAGTGTGAAGAATATGGGAGGCTGGGCGGGGTGGCTCACGCCTGTAATTCCAAAACTTTGGGAGGCCAAGGCGGGCGGATCACTTGAGACCAGGAGCTTGAGACCAGCCTGGCCAACATGGCAAAACCTGGTCTTTACTAAAAATATAAAAATTAGTCAAGAGTAGTGATACATGCCTGTAATCCCAGCTACTCGGGAAAAGAGTAGTGATACATGCCTGTAATCCCAGCTACTCGGGAAACTGAGGCACAAGAATTACAATTGCTTGAACCCAGGAGGCGGAGGTTGCAGTGAGCCCAGATTATAACACTTGCACTCCAACCCAGAACTGTGTCAGCTTCAGCACTGAAAGTTTCACATTCTGCCTGGGCGCAGTGGCTTACACCTGTAATCCCAGCATTTTGAAAGGCTGAGCTTGGCAGATCACCTGGAGTTCGAGACCAGCCTGTCCAACATGGTGAAACCCTGTCTTTACTAAAAATACAAAAATTAGCCAGGCATGGTGGTGCACACCTGTAATCCCAGCTACTCAGGAGGTTGAGGCAGGAGGATGGCTTGAAGCCGGAAGATAGAGATTGCAGTGAGTCAAAATGGTGCCACTGCACTCCAGAATGAGTGACAGAGCAAGACTCTATCTCAAAAAACATATATATATTTCAGTTTTCTGAGGGCATATCATACGAAGGTTTATAATCATACCTGATGATTTTGTACATGATGGGGTTGGTGAAGAATGGCTCATCCAGCTCATTGTGGCCCCACTGCCTGTAGCACAACAGATCAATAATCACGTCCTTGCGGAACTGGCGTTGATATTCAAAAGCCAGTTGCGTGGCACGGACCACTTCCTCTGGGCTATCTCCATTGACATGGATGATGGCACAGCCCACAAGCTTCCCTGAAGGACAGAAGATCAGGATGAAACAGGACTGTTGACCCAGAATGACACTGGCCCCCTCTAAGCCCTAGTTCCTGCCCAGTCCTCACGGGTAGATATTGGTTTGGTTAAGAACCCAAGCTTTGGAGACCAGCTGGCAAGTTCAAGCTCTGGGACTCATTGTGTGACCTTGGTAAAGCTACAAATCTCAGCCTACTTATCTATAAACCAGGAATAGGAGCTCCTGCTTCTTAGTGATGTAAAAGTTCAATGAGTGAATGCATATCAGTATTAACGCCTAACAGTGCCTGGTAGATAGTAGTTAATATACATATTTTGTTATTATTATTATTACCATTACTATCTTTCCCCCTGAGATAAAAGGGCCATTAAAGGATGTACCCTAGAAAAAGATAAATTTTCTCCAAAGAAGCACAAGAATGGATCTTCAGTATCTTCATCAAACTAATTACACAGACAAGCCCAAAAGGCATCCAGTCCAGGCTGTTGGTATAAAAGGAGAATACTTCCTACCATCAAGGAGCCCTGTGATCTGTGAAACTGGAAATGGGTAATAACAGCCCTGTCTTTCTCTTAAGATGACCAATTTCAGCCTGTGTAGTGGTTTATGCCTGTAATCTCAGCAATTTGGAAGGGTGAAGTAGGATCACATGAGACCAGAGGTTCAAGACCAGCTTGGGCAACACAGTGACACCCAATCTCTACAATTTTTTTTTTTAATTAGCTGTGGCTGGAAGCGGTGGCTCACTTCTATAATCCCAGCACTTTGGGAGTCCAATCACCTGAGATTAGGAGTTTGAGACCTGAGGTCAGGAGTTTGAGACCAACCTGACCAACATTGTGAAACCCCATCTCTACTGAAAATACAAAAATTAGCTGGGCATGGTGGCAGTCGCCTGTAATCCCAACTACTCAGAAGGCTGAGGCAAGAGAATTGCTTGAACCTGGGAGGCAGAGATTGCAGTGAGCCAAGATGGTATTATTGCCCTCCAGCATAGGCAACAAGCATGAAACTCTGTCTCAAAAAAAAAAAAAAAAAAATTAGCTATGTATGGTGGCATGTGTCTGTAAGTCCCAGTTACTAAGGAGGCTGAGGAGGGAGAATCACTTGAGCTTGGGATGTCAAGGCTGCAGTGAGCCATGATTGTACCACTGCACTCCAGCCTGAGTAACAGAGCCAGACTCTATCTCTCAAAAAAAAAAAAAAAAAGACTACCAATTTCCATGGGTAAAAAACAAGCTGACTTTGATTCTTTACATCTTCTTTCTTTTTTTGAGACGGCGTTTCGCTCTTGTTGACCAGGCTAGAGTGCAATGGTGAGATCTCAGCTCACTGCAACCTCTGCCTCCTGGGTTCAAGCGATTCTCCTGCCTCAGCCTCCAGAGTAGCTGGGATTACAGGCATGCGCCACCACACCCAGCTAATTTTGTTTTTTTTGGTTTTTTTGTTTTTTTAATTTTGCATTTTTAATGAGAGACAGGGTTTCTCCATGTTGCTCAGGCTGGTCTCAAACTCCCAATCTCAGGTGATCCACCCGCTTCGGCCTCCCAAAGTGCTGGGATTACAGGTGTGAGCAACTGCTCCACGACTTCTTTCTTTTTTTTTAAGATGGAGTCTCATTCTGTCACACATGATGCAGTGCAGTCAGCTCAATGCAATCTCTGCCTCCCAGGTTCAATCGATACTCCTGCTTTAGCTGCCAAAGGAGCTGAGATTATAGCTACCCACTATGAAACTTGGCTAATTCTTATATTTTTTTTAGATATAGGATTTCTCCCTGTTGGCCAGGCTAGTCTTGAACTACTGACCTGAGGCGATCTGCCCACCTCAGCCTCCCAAAATTCTGGGATTACAGGCATGAGCCACCATCCCACTTTCATATCTTATTTCTCTCTCTCTCTCTCTTTTTTTTTTTTTTAGACAGAGCCTCACTCTGTGGCCCAGGCTGGAGTGCAGTGGGCTGATCTGAGCTCACTGCAACCTCCGCCTCCTGGGTTCAAGCGATTCTTCTGCGTCAGCCTCCCAAGTAGCTGGGATTACAGGCGCGCAACACCACGCCCAGCTAAGTTTTGTATTTTTAGTAGAGACCGGGTTTCACCATGCTGGCCTTGAACTTCACACCCTGTGATCTGCCCACCTCGGCCTCCCAAGGTGCTGGAATTACAGACGTGAGCCACCACGCCCAGCCTTCACATCTTATTTCTAACTACACTATTTGACCAAGTTTAGTGGTTGAACACATCCTTTTTCACTAAGCCTCCTGGGCACTCCAAGTTTGAATGTCCTAGAGATAAGGACTCTGGTGTTGTATTCATTGTGTTCATCTCTGACTTGTACCAGATCACCCATCCAGTTATAAGAAATTTGAGATGACACACTTGTGGCTCCATGCTTGTCTTATATCCTTGGATTTAAAGATCACACTGATAGGCCGGGCGTGGAAAAAATCAACCAGGCGCCGTGTCTCAAGCCTACAATCTCAGCACTTTGGGAGGCCGAGGCAGGTGGATCACTTGAGGTCAAGAGTTCAAGTCCAGCCTGGCCAACATGATGAAACACTGTCTGTACTAAAAATACGAAAATTAGGTGGGCGTGGTGGCATGTGCCTGTATTCCCAGCTACTTGGGAGGCTGAGGCATGAGAACTGCTTGAACACGGAAGGCAGAGGTTGCAGTGAGTGAAGATCATGTCATTGTACTCCAGCCTGAGCGACAGAGCAAGACTCTCTCTCAAAAAAATTTTAAAAAAAGTTAGCCAGACGTAGTCGTGCGTGTGTGGAGTCCCAGCTACTCAGGAGGCTAAGGCAGGAGAATCAGTTGAACCCAGGAGGCAGAAGTTGCAGCGAGCTGAGATCGTGCCACTGCACTCCAGCCTAGATGACAGAGCAAGACTCTGTCTCAAAAAATTAGTTAATTAATTAATTAATTAAATGAAAGGAGGGATAACTAGTGGGGCTCATTGTTCTGTGTGCACTAAACATTTCCCTAGGAATTCCATGGTGGCCCCAGCAACGTCAGCTCCTCCCGGTGTTACGTACCAATATCGCTGCAGTATAAAGAAGACCTTCCTCTTTCGGCTGGAGTGGTATAACCCAGCTGGTTATTAACAATCAAATGTACACTCCCACCAATTCTGAAATGTGGGAGATTGGACAGCGTGAATGTTTCAGGAACAATCCCTTGACCACAGAAAGAAGCATCGCCATGAACCTGAGTCATGAGGGGAGGGGAGGGGTGGGGAGAAAAGCAACATAAGGGATTAAGAAATTTAGGTTTCAAGTTGGACTAAATTTTTTTTTTTTGAGACAGAGTCTTGCTCTGTCGCCCAGGCTAGAGTGCAATGGAATGATCTCAGTTCACTGCAACCTCTGCCTCCAGGTTCAAGCGATTCTCTTGCCTCAGCCTCCCAAGTAGCCCGGATTATAGGCATGTGCCACCATGTCTGGCTAATTTTTTTGTATTTTTAGTAGAGACAGGGTTTCTCCATGTTGGTCAGGCTGGTCCCGAACTCCTGACCTCAGGAGATTCACTGGCCTCTGCCTCCCAAAGTGCTGGGATTACAGGCGTGGGCCACCACGCCTGGCCTTGTTTCTCACAATTTTAAAGTAAACGGCATTTTCACCTTTTATTTCAGAAGTCGATCTTAAGATCAGCTCAATGTACTGGGTAAAACTGAAGGATTAAAAGAGTTTACAGTATTGTAAATCATGTGAAAGGTAAACAGAATGTCTGGCTAATGATTCCAAGATTTCTATTTAGAAACACCATATCAGGCCAGGTGCGGTGGCTCACACCTGTAATATCTACACTTTGGGAGGACGAGGTAGGAGGGTTGCTTGAAGCCAGAAATCTGAAACCAGCTAGGCCAACATGGCAAGATCATGTTTCTACAAAATAAAATAAGTCAGCCAGGTATGATGACATGCACCTGTAGGCCCAGCTACTCAGGAGGCTGAGACAGGAAGATTGCTTGAGCCAAGGCATCTGAGGGTGCAGCAAGTTGGGACTGTGCCACACACTCCTGCCTGCACAGCAGATTCAGACCCCATCTGGACAGAGAGAAATGGAGAGAGAAAGGGAGAGAGAGAGACAGAGAGGAAGGAAGGAAGGAAGGCGGGAGG